>JAJJMC010030994.1:3443108-3514471 GCA_023531435.1 Papaver californicum | reverse complement strand
TGACCTCGTTCTTTCGCTGTTGGCTTCGTAATTCAATTCCCTACACTTTGGATGGTGAAAGGCCTAAATTAAGCAGAGTTTTACTGTCTCCTCGGTAATTCTTCTCATACAGCTCCATTCTGCAGGTTTCTGAACTGTAACCTGAAAAGACAACTAAACTTCGAAAGTAATAATAAAACATAGTAATTCACTCAAATATAGCAAATAAGGGTCAGGAAAAACTACTTAAAATGTATGATTTATGCACCTATCAACGTTCATCCTCCACAATCATATTATGCAGAATAATTACTGTTTTCATGATATATGCAAGTGCGTCCGGATTCCACATTCTAGCCGGTTGTTTAACGATGCCAAATTGGTTTTGCAGTACACCAAAGGCTCTTTCCACATCTTTTCGAGCACCCTCTTGCATAGTTGAGAATTTCCGTTTCTTAAGTGTATCTGGATGCTTGATCGACATGATTATGGTTGCTATCTCTGGGTATATCCCATCGCCAAGATAATACCCCATATCGTAATGGTTACCGTTCACCACGTAGTCCACCGGGGGTGCCTTACCTTTTATAATGTTTTTGAAAACAGGAGACCGGTTCAGAACACTTATATCGTTGTTTGAACCGGGCATACCAAAAAAGGCATGCCAAAACCATAGATCTTGTGAAACCACGGCCTCCAAGATGATACTTTCATCGCCTTTGTATGCGGCGATTCGGCCGTTAAGAATCTATCCCATTTCCAATGCATACACTCTATACTTCCTAGCATTCCAGGAAATCCCCTTGCCTGGTTCTGAGTAAGCAATAGTTGAACATCTGCAGGTGTTGGGCTACGCAAATACTGATCCCCATATAGCTGCACAATTGTCAGGTAAAACTTACGAGTTGCTTACAACACCGTAGATTCCCCAATCCTTAAATACTCATCTATTGCATCTGCCGCACAACCATAAGCTAACATTCTAATTGCTGCAGTAATATTAAGGTGTGGTGTTAATCCGAGTCTGCCGACAACATCCCTTTTCTGAACAAAATAAGGTTTACGTCCCACCACATCCCGCAAGATACGGTTGAACAATTCTCTGCGCATTCTGAATCTTCTCCGGAAAATAATATGACCAAAAGTAGGGTTTCTTGAAAAGTAATCTGTCCATAGTTTCCTTGCTCCCTCCTCCCGCTTTCGGTCAATTTCGATTCGAGTATTTGGCCAGTCTATATTAGAAGCGAACAATCCAAAAGTAAGTGCTTGTTCATTTTGGATAACTGCAAATGAATTTTCGTCTGATGAGGACGTCGGGTTAGTACTATCATCATCGGATGTGGAAGATATGAGTAAATGATTGTGAGGAATATAAGAAGAGGAAGAGGAAAAACCATGATACATATTGTTATTCTGATTTTCTTCCATTGGTTGATGAGGTTTGTAGTTATAGTAGAAGAGGTTTGTAGTTATGGTTGAGGATTTTTGTATTTTTGTATGAGGATGATTGTACTTTTGGTTGTGGTTCTAGTGGAGAGAATGGTATTTATAACATGGGCATTCAAATAAGTTTTTATGATTTTTTGGTTGAGTAGACAATACAAGCCAGTAATAAAAGCCACAAAAAAGCTATGACAAGACCTAAGAACAAAAAGATGACCAATCCATTGTTGTGATATTATCGAGAGATAAGAAGTGCTCTTTACTCTTGAGTAGACAATACATGTAGGCAATTAACTCCAACATGAATGCTATGGGAGTAGAAGAAAAAGATGACAATTCCAAAGTAACTTTTTTTGTAACATCATTTTGTTGAATTATTCAAGGCATACATTAAAGAAAAGTAAACCTATTATGAAACCTTAAGGCTTGGTTTGTAAGACGTCGTGGATGACGTGGTTCACTTCTTGGGAGAATAATCAACACAAAGGGATTAAATTCTTCCAAAACCCTTAAGATCTCGAAATGAGGTTTGTACCTGAATTCAAAACGTTTCCATCTTATCCATTCCTCTAGTGATCTAGAAACAATTTCATCATCAGTTTATTCCTAAGACGAAATTCATTCACCTTGGAAGTTAAAGAAGAAAATTCATGTGATTTGAACATATCGACAAAAAAAGGCCGGCTCTGTTCATGTTGTTGGGATTTCCGGTTTCATTAGAAAAGTTAGCATGTGTATCATCTAACCATTGCATGCTCATTACACCATTCATCCGACGTTCATGGCCCTTAGCTGGATAATGCAATATAATGTTTCGACATATTGATAAATCTTCCTCTAGTGTAAAATTCTCTGCATTGAGGCTAAAATTTTCGTAACCTGCCGTTAAATGAAAACCGAAGATGACAAATTTCGTATGAAATGTTAGAATGGGGGATTTGGAATGAGAATGAATGATACAATAGGTCATGTATTTATAGCTAGATGGGGAATGAGAATGGTGGATTTGTTCAACGGTAACAATCCATAACGGTAAGAAAACGGTAACAAATATAAAAAACAATTATTTTATTTTAATTTTCAAAATTGGTTGTATGGTGACACGGTAGTATCCACATGAATTGAGGAGTCATTAATATTGTTTATAGATAGAGAAAAAGGTTGGATTTACTAAACAATAAAAGAGTTAATAAGATGTTATAGATAAAGTGAAAAGTAAGGTTGGATTTGCATGCCAATAAAGGAGTCAATAAAGTAGTAATTTAAAAGCATATTGGAATAAGTAAGCAATAAAGAAGGATGATTATCAACTAGTGTCTTGGTCCCCACGAGAGGAGCGAGGGGGCATAAACGGAGGCATCGATGAAGAAGGAACATGACCCCCGGTATTCCACATTTGCGGTAGGAGAGTTGAAGAAAAATTTCCAAAACCAAGTGGTGGATTTTGTAAACGAACATGCGACAGTTGTAACTTCAAATTGGTGATTTCATTCTTATATTCCCGCAAGTCTTCCATCCTTTCCCTCGATTGTGTCAAATGAAAGTTTTTGAACTCTTGGGTAAAGTCAGCACTGTCTTGCACAAAAGCATAACATTCACCCTGTTATAGACAATATGTCACAGTGAGCTTCTCAACCGGTAAATTCAGGAACTAAACAACAAAGATATTAGAAATGAACTTACGTATGACCAATTATCTATAGGCGGGAGGGGCACATGTTCAGCAGGTTGCTTGATGGTTTCTTTAACTAAGCCACCCAAACTGTCGTATGTATCCACATCCCAGTCTACGAGTTTGCAAAACTTGTTAGAGTTAGTAACATGTTGCCAATACTCAAAATACCGCTGATACGTAACCTCTCCTTGGAGGTACTCAGTTACATCGACCTCATAGGTTTCCTTAAGTTGGGTAGCGTCGTCATCAGAGATGTCGCTAACTCGACCTGGGGGGTTCCTCGGAATGCGGTAGCCATCATTGTTTTGGTGCCATAACCGATCACCGAGGTATACGTTATGCTGTTAAAAGTATGATTATCGACAATTAACTATTACAATAAAACATGAAATAAATAAAATATCACATGAAAATAAATTAACTACTCACGATGCCATTCCAAGTAAATACAACGCGCCTATTTGAGAGAACCACCGCTGTCGTGATTATATCATTTTGTATTAGTGGGATTACGGTCCACCAAGGGTGCCATGTCACATCGTCGGCAGTCATTGCATTCAAAAGACACCGTGAACGCACAATATCATTACTCTTTTTTCGTGTACTCTTCCACCTAGAACATCTAGGCCAAACAGTTACTGTGCAGGTGGTGGGTTGTGAGGTCGACGTATGCCGAGATATTCGTAACCCAAAAACTTCAATTTTTTTTAAACCAAATAAAATGAATAAGTTACCACCAAACGTTATTTAAAACAAAAATAAAATATTTACTAATTTACCTCTAATATCTGGCAGGGTCCGGTTAGTGACTTCTGTCCCCTACCGGCTGCGCCAAGGGAGGAATATAGTTTTGAAAAACAAGCACCACCCCAGTCGTAAGTTCCAATTATTTTTGGATCCTCAAAAGCCGCTAACCATCCGGCATCCACATAGTTCCTTGCATTGGAGAAAAAGAATTGTCCTAGAACATACATCCAAAACGCTTTTGCAACTCTCTCAGCTTTGGTAGCATCATGTTGCGCCCCTTTCAAATAATCCTCTGTAAAGTATGAACCCAAAAATGCCACCGTTGGTGCATCACAGAGCCACTGTATTGAAAGATTGTTAGTTACACAATAGTTGTTGTCTTTAAGCTCTGTAAAAATATTCTGCTGGACATATTCAAAGGTGTACTTATCCTCATCGTATGGAATTTGTCCGCCAATCCCAATACTGAGACCGGTCAACATCACCCAGTCCATTGGTGTAAACCCCATTTCACCAAATGGGAAGTGAAAAATGTTTGTCGTGTCCCAGAAACGCTCGACGATGTAATCAATCATGGCATGTGACGAGTCACCAGCATCCATTGCCAAAAATCTGTCCCATCCAGCCATTTCAATAATAAATTTCGCTCTAGAGCAGAATTTCGATATACTTTTATATGCCAGCATAACCGATTTAAGAGACCCCCGATGGATGTACTTTGTCTTTGGGTCTGCCCTAATAGTCATATCGCTGCTAACGTGACCTCTATCATCTTCCACCATACTATAAGTTTCCAACCCTGTAACATCATCCGTTTCTTCAACCTCCTTGTGTATCGTTGGTTGATTTGGCTTTCTTGCCCCTTTTTTTCCCACCGATCAATCGCGATGCGGATTTCCTCAACATCTAACCATAACCAACAGTTAACAACAAAACAAAAATATTATTTTCACGTTCAAAATATACTCACTTTTAACATCATTTTCACGTTACCAACATCTAACCATAACCCAAAAATTATTTTCAAGTTTAAAAATTGAACATTCAAAAATAATTTTTATAAACCATCTAAAGTCAACCAACATACACCAAATCATGATTCAAAAACTAATCAAAAACTAACTCCCTTATAATCAAATCATAAATTTAAAATGAAACAAACTAACAACTATAAATAACTTCATACTTTACTCAATCATATATTATTTTTACATGCACAATTACAATTCTCAAATATCATAAATGATTAAGTAGAATTACAAACACTATAAAACTAAAAATTAACCAAATCAACACCCCTAATTAACAATGATGTAATTAACAATAATATAATTTACAATAATGTAATTAACAATAATATAATAAATTGTAAATTTCATTTTTCTCCACAAATTACAACCCAAAAACCCTAAATTAATTCAAATCCTAAAATTTTAATTTATTATTTTAAAACCCTAAAACTAACAAAAAATCATTTAATCTTCAACCTGTATACTAAATTTAATATTCACCCTAAAACTAAAAAGAATAATTCAATCTTTAAAGAATATATACTAAATCTAATAATCATTAAAATCAAAATAGATTGAAAATTAAAATAGCAAAAAAAAAAATGGTGAGATTCTTACTGTTTGGTTCCGACTCTAAACCGTCCCGCTACGCTAACGTGCTGACGTGGTCCCTTGCATCCACCGGCAATCGGCAGTTGAATCCGTCCAGTTTAGGCAACATGAGAAAGAGAAGAATGGAGGAAAAATCGGCCGCTTCTTTGGCTTCTTTTGTGGTTTTGTTGAAGAAGAAGGTAATGTGCGTTTTTTATAGTGGGAAGCATGCTCAACACGTGTATAAAACCCTAGCTAAAATCACGACACATAAGAAAATCCTCTATTGACCTTTCTTGACCTAGCTTGACCTTTCTTCACGCTGCTACAGACTAACGTGACCGAAAGACAACGTTGTTCTACACCACCATTTCAAAATTAACGGTCCTCTACACCAACGTTTAGGATTTCAACGTTGTTCTATGTGGGCGTTTTTTTTTTTGAAATGCTGTTTTAGAAGAGCGTTTGAGTTTTGACGCTACTTTACCAGGACGTTTTTCTATGTTTTATATCAAAACGCTTCAGGACAGTAACGTTTAGATATACGCTTTAGTAAAGTGACGTTTGAGTACGTAACGCTTCATTACAGGAGCGTATGTTCAAAACGCTTATCTAGATGAACGTCAAAAACATAACGCTTGTCTAGTTAAACGTCTGTGTAACCATACGTTATTGTAGTATAGCGTTTGATAGTTAACGCTTATTTACAACAGCGTAATATCATATTTAGTCAGGTTTCCGTTGTGTTTTTTTTTTTAAACGACCAAATTGATTTGCTCTTTGCTCGATGGTCTGCTCCAACCGCTGCAGTTGTTCTTAAGGAAGTAAAAGTGAAACTTGGTTGTTTTCAGGTAAGAAGCACCATTCCTCGATTCTGGGTAAAATTCGCTAAAAGCATGTTGTTTCTGTTGCATCTAATACAAAAAATAGTCGAAGGACTTTGGTTAGATGCCATAGTACTATACTCTTATGATTTCTTTGGTAGTTTAAGTATGTTGAGATGTTCGTTTTAGCAGTGAAGTTTTTGAGGAATCTCTCACATCAATATTTTTCTAATTGTTAACCTAAATATGATTTTTTTTGAAGTAGTTCAAGACTTTCCATCCTGGTAGACCTTTCCAGGGTTAATAACTTAATGGTGTATAAAATTACTTTAACTTTCATTCTATTTTCCAGGCAATCCACATCCTTGGCGTATTCCTATAATCATTCGAAAGTCGTATTTATAATTTAAATTCCATTTTATAAGTGTAAATGTCATTCTTTGAAAATGCATTTATACCAGTTAAATGTTCTATCCCAATACCCGGGCCTAAGCTTTGTTTTCATTGTAAATTTGGATCATTAAAGATGCATTCATTAAACTTCCTTAAGCTTAAGATTTGGTGACTATATTATGGTACCCCTACAATGCATGCAGCAGTTTGCAAAGAGTCTGTAATCATTTATCACGGATGGAGTGATGAGTTAGACGAGTTGAAATTGAAACAGAAACCCGCATGAGTGGTTATGCAAGATAATGTTACTTTGTTCCTAAAGAACATACATACCAAAAAGTAAATATGTCCGTGCCGTTGCGGAAAATAGTTTAATAAAAAAACGTTCCAAATGCGTTGCTCACAGTTTACACCGAAGTCATCATATAGTAGATCCTCCCTACAGCTAGACCAACTAACATAGGTTTACTTCATGCCCCTAGTAACCTATAAGAAACAAACCTACAATCTGGCAGTTTTAACGTCTTTGCTTTAGTTGGATAGTTTAATCCAGTAAATGAGCAAAACTAGCAATACATTCCATAAATATGTCATATAAATTCAAAGATGCATAACATATCTATGAAGCACGCAACTATAGAATCATTATACCACTCAAAACACAAAAGTTAATAATTAGGTCGTTCATTGAAAAATATCCACGGAAGGTTTTATTTCACCACTGGCGTACGGTGTTTCGAACCAATATATTGAACATGTACAAACAGTTCTAATAACTATGACACCAAACTCAACCCATTTATCCTTTTAAAGAAAAAACTCAACCGTCTAGTTCCTAGTATAAATATGGATAAAACAATGTGCATCACATAACCTGAACGAAACCAATTTCATATTAGTTTTAACTTAGATGAAAACAAATCTAAAACAGAATGAAACCAGTTTTATAACAGTTAAACATGGATGAAAAAAAATTTAGTCAAATCTAAAACAGGATTAACCAATTTTATAATAGTTTAAACATAGATGAAAACGAATCCAAAACATGATGAAACCAGTTTCATACTAGTTAAACATGGATGAAAACAAATTAACCAAATCTAAAACAGGTTGATACCGGTTGATACTGATTTTTTAAACGTGGATGAACACAATATTCAAGCCAAGATGCATCCAGATTCATCTTAGATATTTTTTTGAATAATTTCTTATCTTAGTTTAAGCTAGGATGCGACCAGTTTCATCCTAGTTATTTTGGAATATTTTTTCTATCTTAGCTTAAATCAGGATGCAAACAGTTTCATCCTAGCTATTTTTCGAAAAAAAGTTCTATTTTAGTTTAAGCTAGGATGCAACCAGCATTATCCTAGCTATTTTTCTTCGAAAAAAAACTTTCAAATTTATTATCAACAATGGATCTTGTTTTATAGATCATCTAAAATTCTTTTAAAAAATATAAGTTTTATTAAAATCCGGCTTATAGTTTGCAAGTTATAATTTTTTTATGATTGTTTTTAAGAGGATAAAATAAATAAAAGAATATAAAGATGTGGGACATAATTGTTTAGGATTTTTTGTGTCCATTTAACCCATCCTCAATGTTTACTTTCCGCTAGAACCATATTTCAAAGATACTTGGGCAATAAACCTATTTTATCTTTTAAATTTTGTGTCAAACGTTATTTGAAGTAACGCTTAGCGTCAATTGAAATTACAATTTTCCAAAAGTAAACAAAAAAAATGTACACCATCACACGTTAGTCTTTACACATAAATGAAACACCTTATCACATGTTTCTAGCATTACACGCTTCGTAATATAATCTCGGTCCTCAAAATCTTAGATATAGAAACAAATAGAAATAAAATAAAAAAAAATATTTTCTGTACATTTGGAATCAACTTTGATACATCAATATATATTTGTTAGGGAAATATACAACACTTAAATATAAAAATCTTAAAATTAAATAAATATCATGGGCGTGAATTGGATTGACGCCCAACGTCAATTCAATAGAAGTTTTCTGATAAATTGAGGATATTTCGATGGAGTTGGATATTAATAGCATTGCCTCAATTTCAAACTCGTTTTCATAAAACCTTAGAACATGATTTGGAAAAGAGGGAATATGATCCATGGAAATAACTACATAACAAGCTAAGAAGTATATGCCCTAAGATAATTTTATCTTTATCATTTTGTTGGTATTAGAACTTGATTATAGGCTCCAATAAGTGGATTGGATTCATAAAAACATGACAATCATAAATACATTTTAGAGAACATCCTTAATCCAACATGCAAATATTTCATTATTGAATTGTTTTCTTTAAAGTAAATCCGTGATATACCATTGAAAATTCTTATTCTTACAGTGTTCATCTCTTGATTGAGTATTTTCATGTTTTTATTGCTTTTTTTCCTCTGTGGAACGTGTTTCTTAATGACTTTCTAAAAAGGTTTACTTTTTTCTTGAAAAGAAAAACTTCCGATTGATGGTTAGGATATTTTTGATTGTTAAACTTCATAAAATCCTTTCTTTGGAAAGGTCGCTTTTGTTGTTATCTTTTAAAACGACAAAAAACGGGGAGTTCAATTTTGAACTTGTATGGTTGTGGAACAATATGAGAGAACTGTACCATTTAAATCTCTCCTTAGTGAAAATGCTAAGTTACAAAACTTAGTGGAATCATCTTAAAAAATTTATATGTTATATTTAGTCTCGATGATCTATTGTAGGCGTAGTTCATTAAGATCCCTTTTATCGAAACCTTTAGCAATTTGTGACAAAAAGGAGAAGAATTATTTATTTAGTATCGACTAATACATATGAATTTCTAGAGCAATGTCTAAGGGGGAGTGAATACTTGTGCGTGTAAACAAAAAATTTAGCAAGGAGAGACAAGGAAACACTATGGGGGAGAACATATCACCGTACTATTGCTAGTTTTGGTATAATGAACTTTAGGTAGGTAAAGGTACTATGTATTAGCATAACAACTTAAATAGATTGATTATTCATTTTATGAGCTCAATTCGGAGTATTCTTAATGAGTCGTTATCAAGCTACGGATCTTTAACAACTAGGTGTTGAACGAACACATGCACAACCATAAAAGGACTTGAAGAACGAAGAATTCAAGGATGTTGATGAATCAAGAAATCAATAAGCATTATGGAGATTAAGCTAAGTTTATTTTTATTTAAATCCATATGTACTTGATAGTTTTGTCACTAAAATTGACAAAGGAGAAGAATGTTAGAGCATCGGTCGGTTGAACCTACAAGTATTGGTATGTCAAGGTTATTGTCAGTGTTAGATGACCAAAATTATTTCTTGATTTATAGTCTACTAAATTCAGTCTCTGACTAGGATTAGATTAGTTGAGTATTAAAAATCACCGAATACCCTCAAAAATATTGAGTCTGAACAACAACAAAGATATTTGTGAGAATTTCATCAACAAAGGTATGTGAAGACTGACTATTTTATTTACTCATTATTTCTACCATTTTATCTTCTGACAAAATGTCATATGGTTTTAGTATATATGATGAATTAAAAAGAAGAAGTTTCAAGTTCAAGCTTGTAATTGACTAATCTCGAAACTCGAATTCAAGTTTTTGATGTTCATATAGGACTTATCATTTTTGAGGTTGAAAATAATTTTTATTATTCAAAAACTATGTCTGCAAAAGAAGAGCCTAAAACATCAAGTTGCATCTTTGTTTACAAACTAATTTTTTAGTTCGTGAACTATGCATAAATTTGATGCTACGGAACTCCAAGGTGCATAAGACTTCACGAACTAATTTTCGACTTTACGAACTATGCAATTTCAAGTTGTTCCTGAACACTTTTAAAATTTTCTCTTATGTTCACTTTTGGGTATTTTCCTGGAACTCCATAACTTATTGAGTTCGCAAGCTAGTCTGTTGTTTGGTATTACTGAAATCCAATGTTGCTTGATGATTCATGAACCATATTGGTTAATTCATGAGCTAACTTTTGTGCATATTTCTTGATTGACAAATATGCGGGTGCACATTCTTCTGTGTAATACAAGGAAAATTTCTCACATGCTTACATGGTTTCCAATCTTTAGAATCTATCTATATTGAGAAGTTAAAGTTTATTTGGGATCAAAGTAATTTGTAAACATGGAAACTAGTTGACGAACTTGCTTTGATCAAGTAATAGATGCTTTAACCTTAAGAAACCTAGTCTTTCTCATCATTGTATATAGAGGACTCTCTGCAACTTAGTTTCTCAATCCCGGCACGTTGTGTCCTAGTTGCTGCTAGAGTCATCCTCTAAAGACCTAAGTTTCCTCGGGAAACAAAATTAGGTTTTACTAAGGGATCCGTGAAGCCCGGTCAGACTATCTTTTACCTGATAGATGTTTGGTATCTAGAATATTATCTTAATCATCGTATTTCTTATTTATTCTAAAAGTCCGTTTCTTATTGTATACAGCCATTCAAGAACTATTGATTGAGGAATAAATTAAATCGAAAGAAACTACAAGAAGTTCTCCGTCTCTGATCTTGTAGTTCTCAACGAAATATCTAACATTCATGTATTGGTATTTGGCAGATTGGTGATGTCAGGTTGGTGAATATATATATATAGAAGGATCATTGGATTCCAAACCACCTACTATACATCATAAATCATATGATTGTCCAAGAGAATGTGGAACCTGTGAGTGATCTAATAAACTCTAACTATACCTGGAACAATATCAGCATTAACAATTGAAGGTAATGTGGGTTACTCCGGACATAAATCTTGAAGGTACTGGGAATAAGGACAAAGTAACATGGTCTCTATCTAAGGATGTTGCATGAATTCTCTGTTAAATCTCTATATAAAAATTTAGTAACGGAAATAACCAATCCTATGACATCTGATCCCTTATGGGCTTATATTTGGAAGCTCAATATAGTTCTATATATAAAAATATTTTTATGGAAGTGTGCTCACATAATTCTTCCTAGTTATATTAGAATTGTTAGAATTCTAACTCAAGTTGATCCTTTTTGCAAACTATTCAGTGGAAAAATTAAAACGCTTACATGCACAATCATTCATATAGCGTGAATTTGCCAAAAAAAGTGGGGAGTATTTTATAGCTCATTAATTTTGATATTTTTTATAATCATACTAATTTCCGTGGATGATTAAGGCTATAAAGAACTAATTTTTGATGTGGGTCATTTTTAGATGTAGGCATGTGGAACAAATAGGATAATGCCATTTGTCTTTGATTTTAACCGTTTTTTTAAACCATTGAACTTCTGGTTTTATACACCGAACTTACACTCCCTTAAATCTTCTCAATCTAATTATTAACCAATGATAACTATTTACCTAAATTTACAACAGTTTTTTAAGAAAAAAATCATAAGTACATTTTTGTTATTTCATAACGATTTTTCTGTAATTTAAATCTACATATTTTTATTTTCATTAAAATATGCAAAATTAATACTTTGCATAAGTAACTACATCTTAATATTTAGGACTTAAATATTTATATAATGTAGTTTTCACTACTTTATATATATTCTTTGTAATTATAAGTTTTTCAACCAAAGGTAAATTCTTGATTTAAAGTTTTCAATAAAGATTTTTGTTGTTATTAGTACTCCCACATATCAATCAAGGTTCCTGCTGACAAACAAAAAAGCTTACTGGATAATAAAATTTTTAAGCAAGATATATACTTTATACTAAATCGAGATATACGAAGGACCAAGTGTAGCGTCATTTTAGTTTTGGAGAATTTTTGTTTTTGACTGTAATCACTAGGGCTGCACAGGAACCGACCCGAAAAACCGTAACCGCCCGAACCCGACAAAATCGTGGGTTTTACAACCGAACCGACCCGCTACGGGTTGGTATACGGTTTTGAAAATTTAAAACCCGGTCACCACGGGTCGGTTTACGGGTTTAATATAGCACCCGCCCGAACCCGCCCGTTTAACCCGTTTATTCTGAACCTGTGTTGTTGTACTGTTTTGTCAAGATTTTTTCACACTGACATGTACTTCAATACCCTTCCCTATTATTTTTTATGTCAAAGAGGACTCTCTCAGCTTTCAAACAAGATCAAAATTTCTGAATTCCATTGAGAAATGATTTTTGTACGAATTTTTGACTTCAAACTGCCGAAACTGCATTTTCTGAATACGGGATTCATGTTCTGTTTTTGATGATTCTTTTTAACATAGCTATAAACTTTACTGTATTTTCTTACAATTTTATTGTGCTAGCTTATTCTTTCTAGTTTCAAATGAGCCAAAAATCACTCATTTTCATTGTGTAACGAAGCCTACACAAATTTCCGAAGACAGACTATTCCAAAATAAAATTTTCAAAAATCACTTAAAAACCTTACCATTTCAAGTTCTATAATTGCCACATGAACTTCTAAGATAACGATATAGATTCAACTCCATACAAATGATAAGAAAGCAAAGAAAATAAATTAATCCTTATTTTTGTTGCTAGTGTATATCCCTTGTATAATTGTATTTGTTATTATATTTTGACGATGTTTGGTGTTTTTTGCTGTTTCTTAGGAGGCTTAATGGGTGATTCATCAACTCAATCTCTATCTGCCTTTTCTTTCCTGTTTTTTTTCTTTTTCTGTTTTTAGTGTCTGTTTTTAGTGTTTTTTGCTGCCAGTTTTTTTCTATCTGCCACGGGTTAACCCGCGAAATAAACCGAACCCGACCCGCACGTGGACGGGTTGGTATACGGTTTTGAATATCAAAACCCGCCTCTAGACGGGTTAGTAGTTGGTTTTACCCCAAAACCGACCCGCCCGCCCGTTGTGCAGCCCTAGTAATCACGTTTGCTATAAGATACTATTGTTTACATAATTAGTTTATAAAACTAGTTGGATAATAGATATTTTTCTTATCTACCAGTATCTAAAGGTAGATATTTGTCAATGTAGAAAATCTTCTGAGTAAAATGATTTTACATAATTTTCATCAAAATAAAATATTTAGATTTAAATTACAAAAAAATCGTTATGAAATAAATGAAAATATATTTAGAATACTGCAAATTTAGAAAAATAGTCAGATAGGTCATTAATTAAATTGACAAAATCTAAAGGAGGGTAATTTCGGTGTACCAAATCATAAGCTTAATTTGTTAGAAAATGGGTAAAATTAAAGACCAATAGTACTTCCTTATTTGTCCTACATATTCACATCTAAAAGTGATCCACATCGAAAAATTATTCGACCATGAACGGCTAAGCAGTTGATTTACAATCCAAAGAAGGAACATGGGTCATCTAAAATGATAGATATCTATGATGTTGCAATCATACGTATTGTGAAGGCTACATGCTTGTTTTATTTCCAAAGAAATATACCTCTATAAAAAAACACCCAAACTGATTCTAACACACGTTAACACCAGGATAACGGTGTTGGATAAAAAGAAAACTAATTACTGTCATATCTCTTATATTGTTGTCCAAGCTAGAAACATAACAAAGTCTTATGGTGGAATCTAAGTTATTCCAAGTTTGGAAAAATCGTGAAATGTGAAGTCTAATTAATGGCTTTCCAAATAGGTGTTATTCATATTTTTTTCATGACATATTCCAAGGTCGATTTGGGATCTGCCAGAAAAATAAAATCGAATTAACACAAAATGCTTATCCAATTGATGCCCATATATGAACCGTTGATGTACAATTTCTCAAGAAAGATTTAAAGGCTTAGAGAGTGAGTGTCAATTAGATTAGCGTTTTGTGTTTATATAATTAACACTCAATACTAAACTCGAGGACGTCAATTCAATTGACACCAGACGTTATTTCTCTTCTTGCTTTGGTAGTTACACTAATAGACTTACACTTCCATGATCTATTCCAAATTTTGAGTTAGCATGAAACTTAAAAAGATGAAATTTTTCCAACACAAGACTTAATTAATCTTATAAATTATAAGAATAATTGGAATCTTCCAAGTTCATGAGCCACATACTAAATATAGTTATTTCATTACCAATGATGAAATTGTCAATTATGGTCTAATACTTACTAATTATGCAGGAAACTGTAAAGAAGCTAGAGGCACAACTACTGGCTCCAGTGATAGAGAAGATTTGATGCAAGAGGGAGCAAAAATTTTTAATGGGCGGTTGAAATGGGGTTGAAGGTAGAGTTTGGAAATGATACAAAGGAAGCCATTCAATTGGTGATTGGAAAAAATGCGGACACAATGGGTGGAAGATTCACTAATATCTCTAACCCTTAAGACAATAGCCATCTCATCAGCTGTCATTTTGAAATTAGTAATGTAAACTTGATTTGAGATAATACTAACGAGGTTGTTAAAATCCCTGCTTGAACACGTAGTAGAACTGATATATTGTAATTAGTATGAAGAAAACTTAAGGTCCTGGTATTTTGTTTAACCATATATCATCTGGATTTGAATTCCCTAAATCATCCTCCCGAGTTCCAACTATACCATCATCACAATGTTATAGATAATGGGGTGAATTTATGCTTCTTCTTTGGTAAAAAAAATAAGAAAAATACATATCATTTAAGAATCACACTCAAGAACTTCCCATGATAAAACCCTACTTTTCTTTCTCACTGTATCTGCCTGAAACAAAACTAACCAAAAATATACATATGCAGTAGGTGGCATCGAGGAAATTTCTGCCTCATATCTCCTATAGACTTCCTACGTTCCAAAACTAAATATTTTCTTGTTGTTTATCATATTCTTAGTTATTTTATTTCATTCTAAAAATAGTTTTAACATTATATAGTATACTCCTCTGTTTAAAAAAAGTTGAGTTATTTTAAGTTTGCACAACTTTTAAGGAAATAAGAAAAAAGAGATACTTTTAAATATTTTTCCAATTATATCCTTATGGATAACAAAATACATAATAAAATTTAGAAATGACATACCTTTCAAACTATGATACGAATATTTTTATAATCTTTATATCGTTAGAAAGCATTTTAAAACACATATGTAACAAATATAAACATGACTATCATATTATACATATTTCTTATACTACAATTTAATAATAATAACAATAATAATCAAACAAAAAGGATAATTTTGAAAATATTATTATGTTTAATGAAATAGCTCAACTTATGTGAAGTAAAATTTTAAAATGAATAGATTAACTTTTATGAAACAGAGGGAGTACTATTTGAGTGATAATCACATATCGTGACATCGGATTCATGTACGGTTTAATAAGAGTGTCAAATGCCCATAAGACTTGGTATTTTTTTTTTTAAAACGAGGAAGAAAATCTTAAATTATTGAAAAATGATTTTGAGAGAACTGAAGATCATTACCAGGTACAAGATTAATACAGTTCTGAAAATAAATATTGTTCATAATGGTTATTAGGATTTTTCCTTTCCATATATTTTCTATGGCATTTCGATTACAAAAAGCAGAGATATTGGATGTCTTTTTGATATTATATCTAGTTGTCGATACAAAAGCCATAACTTTAAAATTAATAGCAGGACTTAGTAGATTTTCAAAATCTATACTAATGTTATATCTTGTTCTTTATCTTTGGCATATCTTTCCATCAACAACTTTAAAGTTGGTATAGAGTCGCTTGAAAGATATTATATCCACTCCATTTAGTTGCCCATCAAAATTAGGTAACTTGCGTTTTTAAAAGGTCCAACAAACCAGACCATTAAGAAAATCAATTTTTTGGGAACCAATCCAATTTTGAGAGGATCATGAAGTGATTGGTTTATCCATTGTACGGTGATAAGGAATGTCCTAATGTTACTAAGTGACTAAGTTATCCTTTACTTATTTAAATTATATTTTTAACTTTATATATATATATATATTTGTTTACCTTTATTTTTATTTTTTCTTTAAGTTCGGCTAGTTTTTATTTTAATATTTTCTAGCCGAACTTCAATATATTATTCATATGCGAAGAACAAATTAAATTTCAACTAAGTCAACTTTTTTTCCCTAGCCGAATCCGGGTTCGGTTTTATTTTTCCTAGCCGAACCAGGTTCGGTTGTGTTTCTTCTTGTTTTTTCCTACCCAAACTTCAATATAAAGATCATATTAAGGTTTAGCTGGGTTTTTTCCTAGCCGAACACCGATCTGTTCCTCGCATATAAACAACATATTGAGGTTCAACTGGGTTTTTTTCCCTAGCCAAACCTTAGTTTGTTTGTCGTATATGAAAAACAAATCGTGGGTCAACTAGAAAAATAAAAAACCTAGCTGAACCAAACCTAATAAAAAAAAATTCAAAAAAAAAATAACAAAAAAAAAATATGGATAAAGAGTTTTGGTCTTTACTTTAATGACCTGGCCAAAAAATTAGGAAGATCCCCTCAAACTTAAGCTGGTCCCAGAAAAACACATCAAAAATGCCAAATCGAGCAAAGTTAGGTTAGCTTTTCCATTAACAACCACGTGGGCCGCATCTTTAGGGTGTAAATAAGAGAAAGTGTGGGAAGAAAGTTAGAAATCCTTACACAGAAGTCAGAACCCTAATTTAGAGTTCTGACGAAAAAACAAAAACCTCATAATTTGTTTCTTCTTTAAATAGGGAGTTCTGGTTGAAGTAATTACCCTCATCTTCATCCCTTTTCCTAAACTCATATTATTCACCCTCTCCCTTCTCTCTCTGATTTACAAAGTTCTCGTTTCTTTTCTGTCACTTAACAATGGTGACTTACAGAGTAGCAAGAGCTTCAGAATACCTAGTAATTACTGGGTATGGTATTCACGACATTAAACTAGCTAAGAAAGCATGGATTCTTCCCGGTCTGTCAACTACACCTTCGAAGTTCAAGCTATGAGTTCAGAAAAAATTCCTTTCCTTCTTCCTGCTGTTTTCACAATCGCAGCAAAGATCGACGCTGAAACCAAGATTATCTCGACTCAAAGGCAAGGACAAGGGAAGAAGGAAGAGATTAAGGTTAAGGCCGAGATTAAGATTTTTGAAAACCTAAGGGATGCTGATGTTGCTGAAGCTAATGCTGAATTATCTAGTAAGAAGGCTGGATGGGCAAAATTAGCTGAATTGGCTCAAGTAGAGTTTGTTAAGAGGCTGAGTTGTAGATAGAGGTTGAGTTGAAGAATGCTTTGACTCAGACTGAGAAATTGAAGGCTGAGTATCTTAGTAAAGCTAGTGTGGAATATGATGTCAAGGTAATTTTTACTGCCTTAGAATTCGATTCCATTATTTTTAATGTCTATTTTTTTTTAGTACTTTCTCACTTTTTTGGTAAAAGTGTTACTATTATTTTTTTTATTTTAATCTAAAAATATACCAATTTAAAAAAGTGATAGTTACTTTTTTTTTAAAATAGAGGTAGTATTTTTTTTAGTCCTCCCTAAATTCATTTTAACTTGGATATGATAATAAATAGAATTAGGATTTGAATTACCTTTGCCCTAGAGCTTATAATGTGCTAAATTTAGGCTGATAAAGACGTTGATCATTTGTGAATTAGTTATCAGATTAAACTCAGCAGTATAATATAGTATAATATATCTTACAACTTTAAACCTAATTTTTGATTAACAATTGATTATATATAATTAGGTCCAAGAGGCAAACTGGGAGTTGTACAAGAAGCAAAAACAAGCAGTAGCTGTTTTATATGAGAAACAGAAAGCAGCGGAGGCTCAAAAACTTGCTGCTGAAGCCCAATTTTTTGCACAGGCTGCTGATGGAGAATTATACGCAAAAAAGAAAAGAGACCGAAGGAATGGTTGCTGCAGCCGAAGCAAAAGGAGTTTATATTCAAAGTCTGTTACAAGAATTTGACGGAAACTATGCTGCATTGAGAGATTATCTGATGATTAATGGAGGAATGTTTCCAGAAGTTGCTAAGATTAATGCAAGTGCTGTTCAAGGTTTGCAGCCAAAGATCAGTATATGGACTAATGGAGATGGTTCCTCTGCTGGAAATGGTAACCGTACTGAAGGTGGTTTAGCTTCAGGAGCCATGAAAGAAATTGCACAAGTATACAAGACGTTGCCACCATTGTTTCAAAATGTGGAGGAACAGACTGGAATGACTCCACCTGCGTGGTTGACTGGACCTTCTCCGAACATTCAAAGGTGGGATTGATTTTTGGTTTTACGGTGCGCAGAATAGAACTTTTGTTCTCCGAATCAGTGATTTTTATTGACCTTTAGGTTGTGCTAGCATTTAAACAGGTTATTGCCATAGCTTTTATTTTTAAGAAACTGAGTTTGATTATCGTATTAGACTATTAGTTGAGGATTTTCATATCTGTTATATTAGTAGTATTTTGGTAAATCGATCCGAAATTAAAGTGGTCGTTCATCACTTCATCAGTTCACTGAGAAATATATTGATAGTAAAATAACTTGCATGTTGTTGGAATATGGTAATTTGTAATGTCTAGAATTCTCTAGAGTAGTCTATATGTGTGTAATAAACATTTGTAATGTGAACTTGCTACTAGAGTCGGCTGTTAGAAAAGTCTGGACAGTCAGCTACTTAAAGAGAGAAGATAGTAACTTAGTTAAGAAAAGTAAAAAAGAAATATCTAGAGAAAACCAGACTGGTCTAAGGTCAGTGGTCTTATATCTTATTTTGAATGTTAACTAGAAAAATGTAGAGAGTGCAGTGAGTCGGCACATGAAGCCTATAAATGGGCAAGATGTGCTCAGTTGTAAAACTAGAGAAAAACATTAATAAAAGAGAGTTTACAGAAATCTAGTCTTGCTCCAACTGCTAATTCAATAGGAGCTCTGTATGAGCAACACTAATGACTATGCTCATACACATCTCCACACTAGTTTTATCATACTATGAGAGTCTCAAAAATCTAAAATTTAACACATGTTTTACTGTCTTAGAGAGTTTGGTGGTGCGTACCCATCGAAGCTTCAGCTATCACCAAAATTTTGGTGACCGCATAAGTTGTTTAATTTGCTTGCAACATGATGGTAATTTGTTTTTCTTTTCTTATGAGTTCTTGGAGTTTGATATGCAATTTCACCTGAGATGGAAATTTAACAAAGGGGAAAAATCCGTTGACATGGTTATGAGAATAGTGTGACAATACCCATATCAAGGTATCCTTGTCGGAGAAAATGAACTTAAAATGTTGTTATGGTCTTGGTAGGAATAGATCTTAGGACCAAGAAGTCACTAAGGTATACTAGCTCATTTTCACTTTTGTGAATGAACCTTTAGTCCCACATTGGAGAAACTAAAGATGATTCATCTCCTTATTACCTAGAAAGTTTCATCTAAGGGAGGGCCCTTAGGGGTTTAGACACTTTTGTGGTTGGGGAAGGACTAAGCTTATGGGCTAGTTGGTGAAACCATACTTTTTACACACGTGCGGGCACGTCGTCTGGTCGGCTCGGGTGCGCTTGCGGACTTGTGGGTGTGACTACGGCTACGGGCAAGAGTGTGGTTGCGGATGCGGGCCAACCAAGACTTACCTTTTTGAGCAAAATATATTTCATTAAAAGAATTTAAGACTAAAGTAAATTTTGTTTTAAATGTGGGGGGGTGTCTGACCCGATGAAATTTAAGCTGAATTAAGGAGAGAATAAATTGACCGTTTTAAATTTATGTCCGTGCTTCATGCACGGAATTGATTCTCCTCCAATTGCAATTAAAACCATTCTCTTCTTTTATCTATAAAAGAAAAAACAAAATTTTCATTTCAACTCACTCCAGAAGCAGCTACTATCCTGTCTTCTTTTCCCCTTTTCTTGTTTTGTTTTGCGCACTGCTTGTTTATTTCTCTTCCATCTAAACTGTTGTTGAGTTCGTTTGAGGGTGACTAGTATTGTGCTTCTAGTAGTCATAATGGGCAGTTTTATCCTGGACACATGTGGGGTATAACATCTCTCATTCTTGAGGAGTACGCGCGGACTATTGTGTTAAGGACAATTTGCTGAGCAGGTGGCTCTATCCATTGTGTGTGTATCAATCAGAGATTTCATTAACCTTAAAAACTTCTCCTGTTTAGTACTTTCTATTGTTGCAGAACCAACAATCTTAACACAATAGATATACTTCTTCTGTAACAATGGGTAAAAATGATGTGGACGGACCAAAAAAATTCAGTGACAAAGATTTCAAAAGATGGCAATCCAAGATGTTGTTCTTTCTGAGTTTTCATATGTTAGATGAATTAGTTCTGAAATCCTTTGATGAGACTTTGAATGATGTTGGAAGTGAAAGGTAGTTGGAAAGTTGGGTTAGACAGAATTATATGGCAAAAAATCATATTCTGAACTGTTTAGAAGATGCACTATATGATTTTTATAATGCAAAAGCAAACTTTTCTGCTTTTGATTTATAGGTTGCTTTAGAAGCAAAATACGAAGCAGAAACTGCTTGTAGTAAGAAATTTTTGGTAGCTAGGTTCCTGGAATACAAACTGTCAAATGACAAATCTGTGGTTGATGAATTCCTTGAACTTCAGCGTATTATCAATGAAATTCTTGCTGAAGGTATAATGATAGATGAAACGTTTCAAGTGTCTGTTGTGATTGAGAAATTACCTTCTTCCTGCTCTGAATACAAACGAAGATTGAGACATGAAACTGGTGAAGTCAGTATGGTTGATTTGGGTAAGAAGATTCAAGTGGAAGAATTAATGTGCTCCAAAGACTAGAACGTATCTTCCGCAAGGGAAATGTCCAACAAGGCTCATGTAATTGAACACAAGTCTTCCAATACTGAAAAGGACGACAACAGCAAACGCAAGCCTGGTCATCACAAGAAAGGTACGTTTCAGAAACCCAAATCTGGCATTCGTAAAATTAAAGGTGCATGTTATGTTTGCGGAATTCCTGGCCATATGGCAATGCACTGTAGAAAACGTAAGGACTTTAATAATAAGAAAAAAAATTTGCTAATTTGGTTGAAAATAACAAGAACAAGTTTTCTGGCATGGTGTCTGAAGTCAATTTGGTAACCAATGTGAGAAATTTGGTGGGTAGACTCTGGTGCTACCAAGCATGTATGTGGAAACAAAGATATGTTCACCTCCTATCAAAAGGTATGGGAAGGGGAGAAACTCTACATGGGTAACTCGTCCGCAGAACAGGTTGCGGGAAAAGGCAAAGTTGGGCTAAAGCTCACTTCTGGCAAAACTCTCACATTGAACGAAGTTCTTCATGTTCCGGACATCTGCAAATATCTTGTATCTTGTGGTGTTTTAGATGATAAGGGCTTTAAACTTGTTTTTGAATCTGGGAAAGTCATTGCCACTAAGGGTAAGGATTATGTAGAAAAGGGTTATAAGACTGAGGGTCTTTACAAACTTAATGTAACCTCTGTTGAAATGAATAAAATTGATTCTTCTGCTTATGTTTGTGTGTCATTGAATGTTTGGCATGGTAGACTTGGACATGTAAACTATAATTCAATGAATAAAATGACAAGCATAGGCTGCATACCCAAATTTAGTTTGCATAATGAACATAAATGTGAAATATGCGTAGAATCAAAATATGCTAAAAAATCTTATAGGAAAAATATTCAGAAAAATTCTAAACCCTTAGAATTAATTCATTCGTACCTAGTTGACATGAAATCAGTTCAAACTAGAGGTGGTAATAAATGGTTTATCACTTTTATAGATGATTGTACGAGGTACTGTCACATATATTTACTTAAAGGTAAGGATGATGCCTTAGAAGCCTTTAAGATGTATAAACTAGAAGTTGAAACCAAATGAGTGCTACCATTAAAACTGTTAGGTCTGACAGTGGTGGTGAGTATGTAATTCCTATAGGAGATTTTTGCATAGAACACGGCATTATACACGAAGTAACCCCTCCTTATTCACCACAATCTAATGGTGTGGCTGAACGGAAGAACCGAACCCTTAAGGAGATGATGAATGTCATGTTAATTAGTTCAGGACTACCTGCAAACTTGTGGGGGGGAGGCCGTCCTCTCAGCTTGCTATGTCTTGAACATAGTACCCTTTAAAGGATCAGAGAAAACTCCATATGAGTTATGGAAAGGTAGACAACCTTCTTATGCATACTTTAAAGTGTGGGGGTGTTTGGCTAAGGTGTCCATTCCTCCATCCAAGAGAACCAAGATAGGACCCAAAATTGTTGACTGTTTCTTCATAGGGTATCCTGAACATACTACTGCATATAGATTTATGGTTGTAAGTTTTGAAATTTCTGAAATTGGTGTGAATACAATTATGGAATCTAGGGATGCTGTGTTCTTTGAAAATATTTTTCCATTGAAATATGAATCTCGCATGATATGTGTTGATCCCCTAGATGTCCCTTCTACTAGTCAGACATTACCTTTAGAGGAAGATGAACTTGAATTTGAGCCTAGAAAAGGTAAAAAACTTAGAACTGAAAAATCTTTTGGGCCAGACTTCATAACATGCTTAGTTGAGACTGATCCACAGACTTATAGAGAAGCCATGACTTCTTCTGAAGCTCCATGGTGGAAATAATCCACCATTAGTGAAATGGATTCCATTATACAGAATGATACATGAGAGATTGTAGATTTACCTCAAGGGTGTAAACCCATAGGTTGTAAATGGATCTTCAAAAGAAAAAGTAAGGTAGATGGAACTGTGGAAAAATACAAAGCTAGATTAGTAGCTAAAGGCTATAAACAGATAGAAGGAGTAGATTTCTTTGATACTTATTCGCCTGTTACGAGAATTACTTCCATTAGGATGTTAATTGCTATTGCTGCCATTCGTAACTTAAAGATACATCAAATGGATGTAAAAACAGTTTTTCTAAATGGTGAATTAGATGAAGAAATTTATATGGACCAACCTGAGGGCTTTGTAGTGAAAGGTTGTGAAAACAAAGTTTGTAAACTGAAAAAATCTTTGTATGGTTTGAAACAAGCACCTAAACAGTGGCATGAAAAATTTGATCATGTAATGATTTCTAGTGGTTTTAAAATCAATGAATCTGACAAGTGTGTTTATAATAAACTTGTGAATGATGCCCGTGTGATTGTATGCTTGTATGTTGATGATATGCTTATACTTGGTACAAACATGGATGTAATTAATTCCACAAAGAACATGCTAAATGAGAACTTTTACATGAAAGACTTAGGCCCCGCTGATGTAATCTTAGGGATGAAGATTAGAAGAAATTTTATGGATATTGTCTTAGTCAATCTTATTATATTGAATATGTGCTTAAGAAATATAACCAGTTTGATAGTAAACCTACTTGTACTCCGTATGATCCTTGTTATGACTCAAAAATAATAAGGGTAATGGAGTTTCACAACTTGAATACTCATGTGTTATAGGAAGTCTGATGTATTTGATGAATTGTACGAGACCAGACATTGCTTATGTTGTGAGTAGGTTGAGTAGGTATACCTGTAATCCAGGGCAAGAGCATTGGGATGCACTTATTAGAGTGTTAAGGTACCTGAAGTACACTTTGAACTTTTGTTTAAGTTATGAGAAATACCCTGCGGTCCTTGAAGGATTTTATGATGCAAAATGGATATCAGACTCAAAGGAGTCTAAGTCTACGAGTGGATATGTGTTCACTCTAGCATGTGGGTCTGTATCTTGGAAGAGTTCCAAACAGACATGTATAACTCGATCCACTATGGAATAAGAGTTTATTGCGTTAGATAAAGCAGGAGAGGAAGCCGCTTGGCTAAGATGCTTTTTAGAAGACTTTTCTCTTTGGCATAGGCCTGTGCCAGCTATATTTATACATTGTGATAGTCAAGCTGCAATAGCTAATGCTAAAAACAACAACTATAATGGAAGTCTATACACATTCGTAGAAGACACAATTCCCTAAAACAACTAATCTCAACTGGCGTTATTTCTGTTGACTTTGTGAGGTCTAAGGAGAATATCGCAGAGCCTTTGACGAAAGGTTTGTCAAAAGAGATGGTTAGTAATGCATCGAGGGGGATGGGGTTTAAGCTCATTATATAAACTTGCCATGAAGGATACTCAACCTTGCTGACTGGAGATCCCAAGATCAAGGTTTCGAATGAGACAACTAATTTGTGGTGGGTTAAAGGAAACACTATTAGAGAATTTCATTCTCAGTCCCTTCCCTATGGTGTAGATGTGATAGTATGACTGCATGTGAAGGATGAATCTTTATTAAGTCTTAATGAGTTTTACAGTTTCAATTTAAGATTGACGTGGGGTGTAGCAGTAAACACTCTTGATGGAACTCACCTATCTGAGTGAGGAAGTGGGCCGCTTCCTATGAGAATTGAGATGATTCTCTAGAGCATTCTAGAAACGGGATACGTTCAGGGCAAAAATGGACACAACTGCACGAACTTGACAGCACCTAGAGTAATATCACGCGTGGAAGTTATTGATGAACTACACCAAACGATGGCAGTTCAAGACATTGCGTTCACTGTCCATCAAGTAGTTTCGGTAATTTCTCACTAAGCAAAGGTTCAAGACCTTATGGACACCTATTGCCTATAGTCATATTTCTCGCTTTCTGATTTCTGATTTTCATCGGGTTTTCATTCATGTGGGGGATTGTTGGAGAAAATGAACTTAAAATGTTTTTATGGTCTTGGTAGGAATGGATCTTAGGACCAAGAAGTCACTAAGGTACACTAGATCATTTTCACTTTTGTGAATGAACCTTTAGTCCCACATTGGAGAAACTAAAGATGATTCCTCTCCTTATTACCTAGAAAGTTGCATCTAAGGGAGGGCCCTTAGGGGTTTAGACACTTTTGTGGTTAGGGGAGGACTAAGGATATGGGCTAGTTGGTGCAACCATAATTTTCACGCACGCGCGGTGCTTCGCACCGAAGCACGCACGTCGTCCGTCCGATCGGTCGGCTCGGGCTCGGGCTCGGGTGCGCTTGCGTTTTGCGGCTTGCGGACTTGCGGACTTGCGGCTGTGGCTGTGGTTACGGTTGCGGGTTTGGGTGTGACTGTGGCTATGGCTGCGGGCAAGAGTGTGGTTGCGGGTGCGGGCGTAGCTGCGGCTGCGGGCCAACCAAGACTTACCTTTTTGAACAGAATATATGTCATTAAAAGAATTTAAGACTAAAGTAAATTTTGTTTTAAATGGAGGGGCGGGGGGTGTCTGACCCGACGAAATTTAAGCTGAATTAAAGAGAGAATAAATTGACCGTTTTAATTCCGTTTCAAATTTATGTCCGTGCTTCATCCACGGAATTGATTCTCCTCCAATTGCAATTAAAACTATTCTCTTCTTTTATCTATAAAAGAAAAAACAAAATTTTCATTTCAACTCACTCCAGAAGCAGCTACTATTCTGTCTTCTTTTCTCCTCTTCTTGCTTTGTTTTGCGCACTGCTTGTTTATTTCCCTTCCATCTAAATTACTGTTGCTTTCGTTTGAGGGTGACTAGTATTGTGCTTATACTAGTCATAACTGGCAGTTCTATCCTGGAAACATCTCTGCTGTGGGTGTATAGCATCTCTCATTCTTGAGGAGTACCCGCGGACTATTATGTAAAGGACATTTGCTGAGCAGGTGGTTCTGTCAATTGTGTGTATCAATCAGAGATTTCATTAACCTTAACAACTTCTTCTGTTTAGTGGTTTCTATTGCAGAACCAACAATCCTTTGTGTCAAAATTTTTTCCAACATTTAGGTATTGGTTTTCCAATCATACGAGACATTTTATGACTGAAACAAGACACCTGCCAAAATTGTCGATTACCATGGGACGTGATACCTTCAAATGCATAGTGACACCTGCCAAGGTTGTCGATTATCATGGGACGTCATACCTTCAAATGCATAGTGTTGGCTATTGCTTGATTGAGAGAATATATGCAGATCATCAACTCTTAACTCCATCAACAATTCCTTCCTAGAAAATAAAATCAAGCAACCAAAAAAGAAAATATCAGCGACTTACCTACTCTTACCTACTGAAAAGCATGTCGATTCTAACATGGCTCTGATAAAAATCAGTTTCCCGTGTATGATTTAGACACCTAATACGAACAATCTTTTTGCATTGCATTAAATGTTTTCTAATACTGATACTGATACTGATACTGATACTGATGTTTTCACAAGCTGGACGCTGACATTGAAAACTTTAGTAGTGCGTTCCATATAAGATCATTTAAAATGTAAATACGGTATAACCCTTGCGATAAACAGGCAGGCAAAGTAAAAGTAGTAGCAAAAGTGAATTAAAAAATCACTTAAATTAGCTAGTTTTGGTCATAAAGCTACTGTTGATGGTGCTGTGGCTTACGATACTTCTGAGAAGTTTCTTGGTTGTTTCCAAGTAAGGGGTATGCGTATGCATATGCACATTCACTATCGATGAGGTTGAGCTCTTTGGTTTTTTAATCGGAGGGCATCTACACGTTTAGTACTCTTATCTTATTGCTGGTAGTAATCTCATTGTTCTTGCTCTCGGATAAAGAAGAGTTTTCACTTTCCAAGATAGTAAAACCGTCGCCGTAGCCGTAGGTATTTAGAATCTTACAGATTGAAAAACTGACCAACGTAAGAGACGTGCATTCAGTGAAATTTGGCCACACCAAATCAGAAACGTAACAAACTAATAATAAATCATGTCATCGTGTGGGATAAAAAGTAGAACCGGGTAACGCCGTAGCGGGGTGGGGCTTGTACAAAATCCCAAGGCTGCTACAGGGGGTTTCAAATTCCATAAGGTTACCAAATTCACAATCTTGGATCCATTGGATTAGTAGTCCCCTGTGGAATTCTGTAATCCCTTTAGCAGTCATGCGAAACCTAACTACTTCCGTTTCTGTGTTGCCGTGTTGGTGAAAGTTTAGGTTAAGTAACAAATCACCGAGTAGTTTAGAGTCCTAGACTCGCTGAAATAAAGGAGTTGTGAGATTTTATAATTCCCTTTTCAAAACAAAATTAGGGTTTTGGATATAAAACACCGACTCCAATCTTCATTAACTCATTCATGCTCTGTTCCTGATAAAATATTTTTGGCTCTATCTCTGAGATCCTAAGGATTCGATCGAATAAGATGGTGAGTTATAGAGTAGCAAGAGCTTCAGAATACCCTGTAATCACTGGTTATGGTATAGAGGACATCAAAGTAGCAAAGAAAGCATGGTTTCTTCCTGGTCAATCCTTCAATCGTTTCGATGTTTCACCAGTAAACTACACATTCGAAGTTCAAGCTATGAGATCAGAAAAACTCTGTTTCTTGCTTCCTGCTGTTTTCACAATCGGTCCTCGTGTTGAAGATCATGAATCCTTGTTGAAGTATGCAAAACTCCTCTCTAGTCATGATCGTCAATCTAATCATGTCAAAGAACTTGTTCAAGGTATTATTGAAGGAGAAACTAGAGTTCTTGCTGCTTCCATGACTATGGAAGATGTATTCAAGGGTACAAAAGATTTCAAGAAAGAAATATTTGATGAAGTTCAGTTAGAGCTTAATCAATTTGGGCAGTTGATTTACAATGCTAACATCAAACAACTTGTGGATGTTAGAGGACATGAATATTTTTCTTATTTGGGTCAGAAGACAAAGATGGAAGCTGCAAATCAAGCCAAAATTGATGTTGCAGAAGCAAAGATGAAAGGTGAAGTTGGTGCGAAACTGAGAGAGGGACAGACCGTACAAAATGCGGCAAAGATTTATTGCAACTCAGAGACAAGGAGAAGGAAAGAAAGAAGAACTTAAGGTGAAGTCTGAGGTTAAGATTTTTGAAAACCAAAGGGACGCTGAGGTTGCTGAAGCTAATGCTGAGTTGGCTACTAAGAAGGCTGGATGGGCACAATTGGCACAGTTAGCTGAGGTTGAATCTGTTTAAGGCCGTGGCTATCAAAGAGGCTGAGTTGCAGAGAGAGGTTGAGTTGAAGAATGCTTTGACTCAGACTGAGAAATTGAAGGCTGAGTATCTTAGTAAAGCTAGTGTGGAATATGATGTCAAGGTAATTGATTATTAATAACTAGTTATTGTTTAATTAATTAATTAGATTTATTAGTTTATTCATTAGTAATGATGGAAAGATTTGCGTAAATCTTGGTAAGAATATCAATAATGATGATTCATAATGAAATTTTCAGGTGCAAGAGGCAAACTGGGAGTTGTACAAGAAGCAAAAACAAGCAGAAGCAGCTTTATATGAGAAAGAGATATCAGCTGAAGCTCAAAGACTTGCTGCTCAGGCCCAATTATCCGCACGACAAGAAGCTGCTGATGGAGAACTATACGCAAAAAAGAAAGAAGCCGAAGGAATGGTAGCTGCAGCTGAAGCACAAGGAGTTTATGTTCGAACACTTTTAAAAGCATTTAACAGCAACTATGCTGCACTAAGAGATTACTTGATGATTAATGGTGGAATGTTTCAACAAATTGCCCAGATTAATGCTGGTGCAGTTAAGGGTTTGCAGCCAAAGATTAGTATTTGGTCTAATGGTGATGGTTCTTCTGTGGGAGTTAATGCTGTAGATGGTTCAGCTTCAGGAGCTATGAAAGAGATCGCAGGATTATATAGGACGTTGCCAAATTTGCTTCAGACTGTGGAGGAACAAACTGGAATGACTCCTCCGGCATGGTTAGCTACAAGTTCTAGTACTCCTCGGTAACTATACTAGCTAGCTAGATGCTTACATTTGTCAAGGTAAGTAATAGATTTTAGGCTTTGATTTCATTAGTCTTATTGGATTCTAGGATCTTCTATTATGATCATAGTTTTAGGATGCTTAATCCTTTAGAGGTTTTTACAACTGTTTTTTTTTAAATGAATATTTAGGAAATGTGAACTACATTCATTTTACTTTTCAGTTTTACTATACAAACTGCCTAAGAGAATATAGTTTCTTATGGAGATTTTCTTTTTATTAAATTAGTTGTTCCGTGAGAAAAATACACATCTTTTATGCGCATCTTGGGCATCTAATTGTGTTTGGTTTTTCGAACTTACACCTCGTTTGGACGGAAAAATTGAAATCCTAGAATTAATTATAAATTGAATTTAAATTTAAAAATTTAGTTGAGATAATTCAATTACTTTTGTTTTTATTCCAGAATCAAAATCTTAATTACGTAAAATTGATTTTCCATGTTTGGTTTAAGAAATTGGGCTCATTCCTTAGAAATTGAATTATCTAGCCTTCAATTCCGTGAACCAAAAATGACGCCTGAGGTTGGTGTATAAAATAAGTTAGTACAATTGCTGTTATCAACTGTTGAATATAGACACCAAGCAGATACCCAGTTGAAAACCGAAATACCAAAATCAATCGTCTGTCCATTTTAACCCCCAAATCCCTCCTACATACCTAACATTAGGTGTTGATTTACTTTTAAAGGCATCAAACTCAGAGGCTGTTGCTTATTGCTAGACTAGCCTAAGATAGTTGTGTACTTGAATTATAGAGCTCTTTTTGCCATGTCTGACTTTATTACATACACGAACTTCACAAATGAAATTACCAAATCCCAATCTTTCACAAATACAGCAATACCTTTACATAAGTATTTAGAGAGAGAAACGTACATAACCCATATTAAGCTTGTATGTTGAAAGAAAAGTAAGCTTGTATGTTGAAAGAAAAGTACATAACCATATTATACTTGTATGTCAGAAAAAGGATCATGATTGATTAGAAGATGTAACAGAACGAGTAGCCAACCATGAAGGTGGGACCATCCCAGTTTGTTCTTCAACAGTCTGAAACAATGGTGGTAACATCTTGTAAATTCCTGCCACCTCTTTCATGGCTCCTGAAACTGAACCATCTACAGCATTAATAGTACTAGCATCCCCTGAATGGCCACTGCCCGTGGTCCATATACTAATCTTTGGCTGCAAACCTTGAACTGCACTAGCATTAATCTTGGCAATTTCTTGAAACATACCACCATTTATCATCAAATAATCTCTTAATGCGGCATAGTTTCCATTAAATGCTTGTAATAAAGTTCGAATGTAAATTCCTTGTGCCTCTGCTGCGGTTACTAAACCTTCTGATTCTTTTGTTTTCGCATATAGTTCTCCATCTGCTGCTTGTTTTCGAGCAAAAAGAGTTGCTTCTGCGGCTAGTTTTTGGGCCTCAGCTGCCTTCTCGCTCTCATAGAGTACTGCCTCCGCTTCTTTTTGTTTCTTGTATAGCTCCCAGTTTGCCTCTTGCACCTGATAATAGATTCTTAACTTAGGTCAAACAAACATATTCTCTTTTCTATAGTTGAACAAGTAGTCCCCGAATCTAAATGCTTGAGTGTTTGTTTTTTCTTGCTTGATTATTTGCGAGAGTTCACAGGGAGGGAATGTCTCAAGAACTAAAGATGTCACTGCTGGGTAATATTATTTTAGTGTCAGTGTCTTTTAGAGTATGGCTATAAATATACATTACTGTATAGGTGTTCAAGAAGTAGTTATTGGTAACCAAAGCAAGTCTCTTTAGTTGGAATAGATGATTCGTCAGCGGTACATTCAGCTTCAAGTTATAATTACAATCTCATAGTTTTGTGGTTCTCCACCTAACTAGCTGTTCTGCTTGTTAATATACATAGCGATCCCTCATTATAGATATGAATTAGGTTGCTCAACAGTGGAGGTTTAGGTTTCAATTGGATTCTCCTCCCGTTAATTCATCATTTTATTGAAACTTTTATTTTTAATGAAAGGTTTTTGCGGCATCACCTACTGTCCAAAAATCTAGGGGGCCTAATATTTCTAGCCATGTCGGAAACAAGAAACGAGATCGAGTTTAGGTAAAGAATTTCCAATGTCACTGTGTTTCCCCGCTATTCTCCCTGATCGTTCTAATTCGAGATAATCAAAACGATACAAGCAGCTGGAAACCTGCCTAATCAGGGGTGTTTTCTATGACTATGAAATCTCTTTATTTCTACTTTTATTTGAAGGAGCTCAGCTATTTCATTCCTGAATCCTAACTAAGGTTGCTTAGAATTCAAAGGTACCATCAGAAGTTAATATCTTATAAGGACAACACCCTAACTGTTCCGAAAAGAAATGAGTTTTAGACACCCAAATAGGTCTTTGCTTTTAGGATGAAGAAACAATTGACTACTTCCTACTGCAGTTTTGCACTACATTTGCTTCTTAGGTATGGTCTCACCACATGCCAAATGGATGGGCTTGGGTGACTCCTAAATCAGTTGTGGAAGGGTCTGGCAATTAGCAAGTTCATTCTCACCAAGGGGTTTCTCAAACGCTCGTGAAACGGTCTGGCAATTAGCCAATTACGCCCAGCGGCAAAGCTTTAAAAGAGATACCATAGACTGTTTGAAGATAATTACAACTGCAAATCAGATTTTAACCTTGGATTGGAGGGAAAGCTAACAATTTTTTCATTAGCTGCTGCGGCCAACTTGGACCTGTCAAACTGCATCTTTCATGTTTCATTGGGTTGTATGTTTCTCTAGTCCTCCTTTTGTTTTGTTTTTTGCTCTGTTCTGTTTTAGTCTGTTGGGGATTTTCTACCCGTGTTAGAATTCTCTGTTTGTACATTCTTTTCTTTTTTGGCTATGATATATACATTAAAGCATAAGTTTCATTTTTACGACCTTTTGTAATCATGTAGCGAGGTCTCTGGGATAAAATTGTTCATCCAAAGTTAGAATTTTTGCAAAGCGCGCCAATCCAAATTTCTAGAATAAAGAAGTGAAAGCAGAAAAGAAACAATTACCTTGATTTCATACTCCACACTGGCTTTACTAAGGAACTCAGCCTTCAACTTCTCAGTCTGAGTCAAAGCATTCTTCATCTCAACTTCTCTTTGCAGCTCAGCCTCTTTGATAGCGACAGCCTTAACAGACTCAACCTCAGCCAACTGTGCCAACTGAGCCCATCCAGCCTTCTTGGTCGCCAACTCAGCATTAGCTTCAGCTACATCAGCTTCTCTCTGGTTCTCAAAAATCTTAACCTCAGCCTTCACCTTAAGTTCTTCCTTCTTTCCTTCCCCTTGCCTTTGAGTTGATATAATCTTGGTTTCTGCATCAATTTTAGCCGCATTTTGTGCAGTTTGACCTTCTCTCAACTTAGCCCCGACTTCACCTTTCATTTTTGCTTCTGCCACATCGATTTTTGCTTGATTGGCTGCTTCCATTTGAACCTTCTGACCCAAATACGAAAAATATTCATGTCCCCTGACATCCACAAGTTGTTTAATGTTTGCATTATAAATCAAAAGCCCGAATTGGTTGAGTTCTAGTTGAACTTTCTCAAATACTTCTTTCTTGAAATCCTTAGTACCTTTGAATACATCTTCCATAGTCATTGAAGCAGCAAGAACTCGAGTTTCTCCTTCAATAATACCTTGAACAAGATCTTTAACATGGTTAGACTGATGATTATGACAAGAGAGCAGTTTCGCATATCTCAATAGGCTTTGCTGATCTTCATGACGGGGACCAATAGTGAAGACAGCTGGGAGAAGGAAAGCAAGCTTTTCGGAACTCATAGCTTGAACTTCGAAGGTGTAATTCACAGGAGATATCTCGATGATAGTGCACGATTGACCTAGAAGTACCCATGCCTTTTTTGCAAGTTTTATGTCGTCGATGCCGGATCCAGTGATTACAAGGTATTCTGAAGCTTTGGCTACTTTGTAACTGATAAACATGGTTTGATTTTGTTTCTGTAAATCACCGGCCCAAACAAAACTGTGTTGTAGTATTCCTTTAGGAAGTCAAAATTACAGAGCAGAGATAACAATTACATATGCATCGGAGGAATGAAATTATGGATGAACATGTATTCAACAACTATAGATGGGATGGATGTAATACTCTTTTTCAAGAATATAAGTCGCCGGTGTTTATATTGTCTAGTGTCTAGACCCCAGTATACTAAGGGGATGACGAATTGGCACCTACAAAATTCTTCCCTGGCAAAGTCTTATTTTGCTTCGTCAAAGTCAATTACTTGCGTGTATTTTTTAGTTTTGAATAATGCTTTACCTACGAATACAATTCCCCAGAGTTTTTGTAATCAGTTTCATTCAAATCAAATGATTCCTTGCTCCCGAGATACTAGTTCTTTTTTTTCTTTTGGAAAAAGATAAAAATTCTGAGATAGCACAAAAGATACAAACGTATGACAGGAAGAATAATGAACAATAAAACTCTCGCCCTAGAGTTAATTCGTCATAAGTCCTAGGTATTATTAGAATTGTTGGGTGAAGACTGGGAAGTGCAGCTAATTTCTTATCCCACAAAAATAATGTTGTGCATGTATAGACATGTATCTTTGTTTCTGATAGTCCACATCAATTCAGTCGATCTCGGCCGAGATATCGGCACTTTTTAAGGTATCGGACGAATACTTTGATGATATCCGAGATTGCGCTCACCGCGATTTGAACGCGAATATCGGCCGTATCGCCGAGATCTCGGCCGCGACGAATCGCCCGCATTTAGGATAAAAAGGGTATTTACTATTTTAATCTAACGGTCCTTAATCTTCTAAACGATCCAACGGTCCATATAGTAGAATGATAGAAATCTAACGGTCCTAATCTGATCTCTCGAAACAGAAACCTAATTTGAACCCTGCGTCTTCTTTCTTCTTTTTGTTCTGTAACTCTCCGTGACTTGGTTTTCTTCCTCAGTTCCTCTTCTCTAACCTAATCTTCTCTCTTCTCTAATCCTGAATCACTCAAGGTAAAAACCCCTATCATTTTATTCTTCTACTGGATGATTAAAAGATTTTTAATTGTGATTTCATTTCTCAACATGCCCAATTTAGTTGTACTCAGTCTAGGGAAGTTTGCAAGTTCATAATTGATCTTTGCCATGGTTATGAATTTTTTTCTTCTTGATACACGAGTAGGTTTATCATTCACAGGTAGCTAATAAATAGAGTGGGTTGATCTTTTTGGATGATATATCTGTTGTTCGATGTAGAGATCACCAGGAAGCATTATGCTGTGTTACTGATCAATTTCTCAACAAAATTTGTATTGAGCATATTCTTCTCTTGTTCTCTCATTCCCTTAGTATTATCAATTCCAAAGTGAATTCCTTTAATGAACCGTGGGGATTGAGCAGTGACATTCATTATCATTGAACTGTGTATAATTTGTTGTTTGAGGTTAAGTCCTAAAAATGCTTTAAAGTTTGATGAATTGTTGGGATTGAGCAGTGACATTCATTATCATTTTAATCCCAAGTTCTTATTTAAAGTTACAGGAAGGATACTGTGTAGTAAATAAAAACAACCTAATTGTACGTAAAACTTCGATGGCAAATCAAGTGAAGAAACTTTTTTCATTTCCTCTTAGATTTTATTATGATAGCTTACATTATACAGGACATTATAGCCATCTCTAGTGAGACAATCCTAGCAAAGATTTTCTCTCTATACATTTATGGAAGTAGATCTTGTATTTATTCCCTTCATTCTAAATTTTCTTAGATTAGAAACGTCAACATATTCAATGACAATCATAGTCATAGCGATAGAAACTAACCTTCTTAAGCTTTCTTTTTAGGGTACTGGGTGTGCTTCCCTTTCAAATTTATATTTGGTCCCTAACTTTATCTCTGCATAGATTTTAATGTTGTGGGTAGTAGTCATTCCTTCCTCATCAGTCCGTATTCATTAACATCTCCTTTCCTTTCATCCTCTTTGTCTTCTTACCTTTTATTGTCGCTACCTTATTTATTTCATGAAAAACCAGCATTTAGACCTCCAATGTTTGCGCTGGGCATCATTTTAGAGCATATATAAGTGGCACAGCTTATTGTCGCTTTTGTAAAATCTCTATTTCCTGCCTTCCTTCTTGGGGAGGTGGGTTTGTTCTTTTGTTTTTTTCGTTCTTATGTAACTTAACACACTCCAACAGTTCCTTACGTTATAATTTGTGCCAGTAAGTTAAATTGATCCTCTGGTCAACATGCATGGTAGGAAGCTGTGCCAGTAAGTTAAATTGATCTGCATTCAAACCTATGCATTACAGAAGATATCTTTATGGAACCCTTTAGTTTTGATTCTGTCTAACCAAGACAATTGTGACCTAAGAAAGCCTGTACTTTGTACCTGGCACAAAAAGAACTGTTTTTGAATTGTGGTTATTGCTTGTATGTAGGTTATGAATTATGAATTGTGAATTGAGTTGCTAATTCTATTACCATTACTAATCTATTTCCTGTATGAAGGTTATGAATTGTGATTATGACTTCTTCTAGTGAATTTCAGCTTGGATGACCGAGAATTCTATAGCTTTTAATGCCGTTCGTTGCACAAGTTTCAAAGAGATGATCTTTGCGATTGGTCACTATGGGAAAGGTATGTTTACTACTTCACTGTATGTCTACTATTACTAATGCAAGTTTACAAACATTAGCACATTAGTTTACAGACATTAGCACATTAGTTTACATACATATGCATGTACTGCATACTGTATGTATTAAGTTCCAACTGTTTTTAAGTTCCTGACAATCCATTTTTTTTACTCTTTCATGATAGCAATGCATGCGCCCTCTTATCATCAGATTCGTACTAATCTTTTTAAAGAACAACTTGAAGAAATGAAGAAGTTTGTTGATACATTTAGGGTTCATTGGAAGAGATTTGGATGTTCTATCATGTCAGATGGTTGGACAAATGGAAAAAAACGTCATCTTATTAACTTTTTGGTGAATTATCCAAAAGGGACGGTATTTTTGAAGTCTGTGGATGCGTCTGACAGATCTAATGATGCCGACTTCATACGTGGACTTGTTAATGATGTAATTGAAGATGTTGGGGAAGAGAATATTGTTCAATTCGTTACTGATAATGGTTCAAACTTTAAAAAGGCAGGGCTTGATTTAATGAAAGTACACAAGAAACTTTATTGAACTCCTTGTGCCGCTCATTATGTTCAGTTGATGCTAGAAGAACTTGGTGCCAAGCTTCCACGGATAAATTCTTATGTCATTCTAGGTAAGAGACTTGTTACATACATTTATGCTCATTTCCAAGTTCTGAACATGATGAGGGAGATGACACGTCAAAGAGAGTTGCATAGGTCTACAAAGACCAGATTTGCAACTCAATATTATACACTGAAAAGCCTCCAAACATATAAAACTCCTTTGCAAATGATGTTTGTGCATGATACATGGGTGAAATCTAGGTTTTCAAAGGAAAAAGCGGGAATGAATGTTCTGAAAATTGTCACCAATAATACATTTTGGGAAGATATTACATTCTCTTTAAAAGTGCTTGGTCCTTTGGTTAAGGTTGTAAGGTTGGTCGATATAGAGCGGAACCCTACAATGCCTTGTTTCTTTGAAGCAATGAGAACAACAAGGAATCAACTCAAGAACACCTTCAGTGAAGATAGAGAGACTTGGGATATAATCAAGGCGGTTTTTAAAAGAAGATGAAAGGAAAAGTTCAATCACCCTCTACATTGTGCGGCTTATTATCTGAATCCTTCCGTATTCTATAAGATCCCACCCCAAGAGATTGACAATGACCGAATATGCGATAATCAAGAAGGGCTTTATGATGCAATGGAAAAGCTTATTGATGATGACGAGGAACTTGATCAAGCTAGAACTGAATTGAGACTTTATAGTGATGCAGATGGGGTTTTGGGAAGTCCAAGTTGTATAAGAGCTAGAGATAAATAAAAACCCCGTAAGTTTTTTATCTTTTGTAAGTTTAAAGTTCGATTACATTAGTATGGGAAATCTTTATGTTGACTAACTTTTTTTTTTAGACTTATGATAGATGATTGGTGGATCACATATGGAGGAATCGATGGGTCTTGAGTCTAATTTGTAGTTCTTCTCCGTGTGATCGAAACTGGAGCATATTCCAACATGTAAGTGTTTACTCATCTAGACATTATAGGTTACAATATTCCACCTAGACTGATTTACTTACCTAGTTATCTTGCATATTGCAGTTGCATTCAAAGAAAAGTAATCGTATAACACAACAAATATTGAATGATAGTGTTTTCATTCAATATAACAAGAAAATGCAGCGTCGTTATAAATCAATTCAAGAATATAAAGAAAGTGATGAATGGTTAGATACACAAAATCTAGATGACTTGATTGCAGAAGGTGATAATATCACCTCATTTGATGAGTTTCCAGACACCGGTGGTTATGCAAGTAGGTCAATTTGTAGGAGAAGTGCAATCAATTCTCGAAGCAAGTCAATATACCCAACAAACTCCGAGTATGATGGATATGATACTGATCAGTTGATGTGTGATACTGACGAAGGTCTACTTGGTGTTGATGACATCTATAATGATTCTCTTGATATTGATTATGAATAGAACTAGAGTTGTAATATGCTTGTTGTTTAATCTGGATTTTTAGAACTTTGAAAGCGGTGTTTATTTTTGTTTTTGAACTTTGAACTTTGAACTTTGAACTTAAAGTATGGTTGTTGTTTTTAACTGATTATCTATTTTCCTTTCTTAAATTTTCTGTTTATGTATTATATTTGCAATAGCTCTAATATTTACAAGTATATAAAATTTGGATAAAAGATTTAATAGTTGGTCCGAGATTTCGCCGATAATCTCCCCGAGATATCGTTGTCAAGGTGTCAAGGTCCCGGCCGCGATGAGATTGAGATCCGAGATTGACTACATTGGTCCACATACTGAACTTTCCTTGTAACATAATACTTGCACTAATCAAACCTATGCTTCAAAAAAAAAAAAAAAAAACCGGAATAGCTCAAATAAAAAAAGTTAAGATAGAACCGAAAGTCTTTGCTTTGATATACAATTTTAAGATGATCCACAAATTCTACACGTTAGTGGAAAATACCAAGAACTCTAAAATGTCTTCTAGCCTCTCTATAATGTTAGACTGGGATCTAAATCTGTTTTCGAAAAGGATACAAGAGAAATTCCCTTATGAGAAGACATAGGAAAAAGGATTTTATTTAATTTGAGGGATTGCAAAAGGGTTGTAAGTCTAAAGCTGAAGGAAAAATTGTTTATAGAAAGGCTGAATTGAATAATTTTACTACGTTGGTAAAAATGTTTTGGAGACTTGTTGTATCTAATGATTCCGTTCTTAGTTTATATCATATAAGGTTAAATATTTTCCCAACTGTGATTTTTCAAATGCTTCATGCTCTAATAGTGTCTCATGGCCTTAGAAATGCATTCCTTTTATAAAGAGATAGTGGGAGATTATTCATTAGCTCTTGGTATGATAACTGAATTCTCAATTTTAGGAGGTTGTTCCCAATCCAAACTCCATTGCCTCCCCTTCTAAAGGGACACGTCTTGATCAAATAGAGCTTGCGCTGGCACTAAGCCAATAAATAATACGTTTGTGGGGTGCGACTTAGGACAAATGAGGCCGGCGACGGCAGTAGGCCAGTGTTATTCATGTGTGATATGTTCGTTGCGTAATTCCGAGAGATGCATCCAATTAGGACGATGTATAAATTGTGACGCGTCCTTAAGTAAAACGCTAGAATGACATGTATACTTAAGGATAGGACGTCAAATTGCGATATGGTCTTTGCGAACAGGATATTAAGCTAGAATGCGTTTTTGAAGATTAGGCATTAGCTATTTTTCGGAATTAATATATGTTATCTGAATACTAATGCGCATTCAAAACGAGTTCAAGAAATTCAACGATGGAATTATACGATTTGAGACTGGTTCAGTATGACATAAGTATTGTAAATATTAGAGAGATTACTGGATCAGTATAAAACGCATATAACTACTTGTAGAGACTATATTCTTAATTCTTTTATGGAATAAATAGAAATACAACGTTTCATGTTTTGATGCAAAGCCAGAAATATCCCCGGATATTTCTATGCTTTTGCTTTTAAGCAGATGGCGATTTTATAATTCTAGCCCTTGTCAAAAACTCACAATATACATTAAGTCCTCTGCTTAGGGAGAAACAGTAATGCTGCACAGTAAGTACTAGATAGCGATGATATGCTCATAACAATAATAAATGTATAGTTAAAATTTTAAGAGTATAAGAATATATACTTAGCTTCTGTTCCCGGGTACTGAGATGTATGCCCCTTATAGAATGCACATCGTCATCTCCTTCATCTTATTCTTCTTCTCTTTTTAGTCGTTCCCTTCCTCTCCCTGTTTTGTCCGTTGATAGAATAAGGCGTGTCTTTGAGCATACGTTGGTGGTAGTAGTTGTTTCCTCGAGAACTTAGCAGGAAGAGCACTCTATTCATCGAGAGCGCAATTATCAAGAGAAGTCCATCCTCGAGAGCGCAACAGCAGGAAAAATCCGTTCCTTGAGCACACATTGTTGAATGGAGCTGATTGTTCCATCGAGTAAGTTGCAGTTGGAGCTGAGCGTTCCTCAAGTAAGCGGTAGTTGGAGCTTATCCGTCCCTCGAGCAAGCGGTAGTTGAACCAAGGTAAATTCTAATGACTTTGCCATAATTCCCTTATTCGGTAGAACTAGGGTTTCCTAATTTGTCTCGCGTATCATATGTGTATTATTTTTTATATATATCTTGATATCACTTTCCTTATTCTTGGCAAACCTTAGTTTCATCATTGTTCTTCTGAGACGGAGTGATCTTCAACCATAACAACAAAAATATTAGTATGCTTAATCTGGTAAGTTAAAGATTTGGTAATTCTTTTCTGTTTTATACATGTTCTCTTGCTTGATGATGCCGTGACCCTTATTTTGTTGTTTATGTATTGAATAGATCGTGACAGTTCCTGATCAAAAATATTATTATGATTCTTCAAGTAAGAAAACAAGCCACAGAAGCAAAAGCGTAAAAGTAACTCCTCCTCAAGAAGCACAGTAAAAACTCCACAGTTCTTTGTCTAAGGTCACAAAACTTGTACGAGGCATGACTCTTAATCAACTGAGGGAATCTCGTGAATGTGCTCTTGTTCTTAAGTTTGCAGTCACCGCTGAAGAAGAATTTAGACGCCGAGATGAGTTGGAGAGGAAGAAGACTAAGGATGAAGAACTCCAGGCTTGCATGCAGAATCGACATTCCCGAATGACTGCGATGAGTGAAGAAACAGAGCGGATAGAGCGAACTATTCTTCCTTCTGGTGTAACCTTAGATTTTGATGTTGGCTAGCATTCCTGACGATAGGTTCTGACCTAATATGCATGTAAACTCTTACTTTTAGGGATAGATGATTCGAGATATAGAGATGAAATAATTAATGAGGTGATGGAGATTAACATGAGTTGCAATGCTGATAGCATCCCTTCTCAATTTAGAACTGTGGGGTGAGCTTCCCTTGACGCGTCTACCAAGCACTACATTCCATATGGTGATACAATTCAGTACTGTCACATGACCGCAATAGTTGATTGTCTTTAACATGAGTGTTGACACTTTCTTCCGATGAGACTCTCTTATATATATACATTTGATAGGCCTAAAACCTATAGCCGTAATCGCACGACGACTACAAAGTAGAAGCGGCAAGTACGGGTTTGTCCACGGAAATTGATTATAATATGTCTAATTAACAACCTAATTATGTGCTGAACTAAATTATGGTGAATGAATTTTTATGAATTAAATTGAATAAAATAACTAAATAAAATTATTGACTATCAAAAATGAGAAAAATCTAGGGTTTCGGATTCCACTACTTTTAATGTTTGTAAAAACTAATTAATCACTACTTCAACTATTACTCTCAAATTACTCAAAACCTTATTGAACCCAATCTCATGTTTCAGAAGATTTATCGTTTTAAAACTTAATACTACAACTTTTGTTGTTCTGCCAAAAATATAATTTTCCTTCGTTTATAAAAAAATCAACTGCCTAAAGACTACCCAGAACAATTATTATGAAGCTTTTAAAGAAGAGAAGATTATTAGTCATTGAAAGTACCATTAGTAAAGTAAAATATGTCGATGAAATAAAATATATTAATTATATACATCAAAAGATATTTTCCTCCTACACCCTAGAAAAGAGAACTAGTTACTCATGGAGAAGAAAATAAAAGGAAATTTTTTTAAACATTAAGATTTATTAATGTGAAAGAGGCTTACAATTTTCTTATCGATTTAACGACTGATTCTAGGTGAAGTACACTTTTCTTCAATTTCTATCGAATTAATGATAGAGTTCTAGTGCAATGAAATAAGAACATGACGTTTGTGAATTAGAACATGAACTGTTACTAACACTATAGCAGAAACCGTGCAAAAATCTATTGGATTTAAATGAAAACGCAACGGTTTTTGCAACCGTTTGCTTCTGTAGTTGTTCTTCCTCTTGTTTTTCCTCGAGCAGCAACATGAACAATGGTTATGAATTTTTGTATCTTGATTTTGCGCTCTCTCTTTCTCTCCGTATCCTCCCAAGCTTTTCCCATATCCTCTATTTATATTAAAACACAACCCTAGCTTCCAAATCTTGAAGAATCTTTTGTCTTAATGAATCAAAAAATCTCGGCACGAGATATAAACTTTCGGTGATTTTTTTCCATTCACCCCTGATCTTGTTTTGATGTCTTTTCTTTCTCAAATAGGATATTCTCTTGATATAGTAACTCATGAGGAGATAAAATAAATCTTATTACAAATAAGATTTTTATTCCTTCTTTTTATTCAAGAAATAATATCTTCCCGGTTTGTTTTACGAGTTTTCATTTTAATTTGAAGTTCCCAAACGTGTTTAAACTCTTGTTAATTAAGGTAAGAAAACATCTTGTCTTAATTCTAGCAAGATATACCAACTATTATGTTCACAGATTCACGCAAGAAAAATTTCCACCAATTTGGTTCTTGGAAATTGAAAGGAAGATGGTGCTCGTATCCAAAGCTTGGGTGCCTTTAACAAAGTTCATGGGTGCCTTTAACACTTTTTAAGCATAATTTTTCCACAATATCTGATTCTCCAAAAATACCTAAAAACACAAGAAATATTAACATTAATACCAAAATTAAGGGCTAACAATATATATTATCGGGACTAATAGAGACACAAACATGTGTCTATCAAATACCCCCAAACTTATATGTTGCTCTTGAGCAAATCTAATCTAGAAAATAAAAATCCTAACTCACTGTCGCAGGCATCGCGATTCCACTTAGCGTGTGCAACAAGCCTTTAAGCCCCTAGGTGGCCCTAGTGGACGAGTTTTGTCTCGTGAGGGTTTATAGGTATACCCACAAAATATTTACTCCAAACTCTAGCTACTTGTGAACGATTGAGGGTAGACATTAAGCATGCTATTTAGTTGGCTACAAAATTCTTTGGCTATGAGAGGAATTACCCTGTTTTAAATCCAATTGTAGTAAACGAGTTTACACTCAAGCGTACTAAAATTCATATATAAGAAAACAAAACACTACTCAGAAAGTCGTACAATGGACCACGATACTGGGAATCTAACAAGCCACAATCACATGAAAAAATTAAGAAGATGGATATGGAGATAGAAGTGTGCGCATGTTGACTAAGGTGAACGGTGTTTCCCAGAATACCTGTCATGCCAAGATGAACCCCAATGGATTGAGATACGCACCCACTAGTATGAATCATAATTCTAGTATCAACTCAGCTGGTATATACAAGGGCCCCTACGGTTAATTTATTGAATATATACAAATTTTTTTTTACCTTTTTTTAAAATTATTATTATTATTATTATTATTATTTTCGACAATATGATTAGATCTTTTGAATCTAAGCGCATGCTCCTTGTCAATAGGTTACATTATAGTTCCCATGGATCATACGTTCCACGCTTGCTTAGACGACAGAGACAGGGAGAACACACACATATTGTTATCCAAGTGTCATTTTTTTTGGTCAAGTTCAATTAATATAATGGGGATTGATCCCAATCATTCTAATTCATCATGATTAAAATCTTTTGAATCTAAGCGCATGCTCCTTGTCAGCAGATTACATGGTAATTCCCATGGATCCTGTGTTCCACGTTTGTTTAGGCGACGGAGACAGGGAGAACACACACATATTGCTATCCAAGTGTCATTTTTTTGTAAAGTTCAATTAAAATAATGGGGCTTGATCTCAATCTTTCTAATTCATCCTAGATGTGACAACAAGGCGATACTAGTGCCCCGCCAAATCACTTAGAGAAAAACATAAAGTTGTAAAAATAAAAACATAACGTGATATGGTGACGACTCCGAAATATGGTGACGACTATCATTCTATTTCTAACACATGAGCTTTGTCCTTTTATGAATAGACCATTTAGCCGGGTCCCTCAATTTCTATAGACAAGAATTTTGTTTCTATCTACCTAGAATGGTCTGTGTCATCCTGAATTGTTCACAAGTTTCTAAATTTTGGAGTTTTATTATTGCACTAAAAAGTTTCCCCCTTACCCCCAAACTTAAATCTAACATTGTCCTCAATGTTCTGAAGAATAATGAATAAAAGCATCAAAAAAGAGAATTACCAAGTAAAGTAAAAGAGATAGGGAAGGATATTACCATTATTTTGTACCAAAAGCATATGGGTTGCCTCCCATAGAGCGCTAAGTTTAACGTCTTCAGCCAAACTTGGTTACCTTGCAGATTAGTCCTGATAGAGAGGATCATTCAGTTCTGATTCTTCCACTGCATGAGTGGTCAACTCCAAAAATGGTTTCATCCATTGACCGTTCACTTTGAAAGTTTCTCAATTCTTTGGATTTTCAACTTCTGCTGCACCATGTGGAAAAACGATCTTGACGTAGTATCGGCTCGACCACTGGGATCTTAATTTACTAGGAAAAAGATGTAAACGAGAATTCTACATGAGGACTTTTTGACCAGGTTCAAATGACTTCGAATAATCGATTTATCATGAAATTTTTTGGTTTTCTCGTTGTACATTTTCATATTTTGGTAACCATCATTATGAATTTCTTTTAACTCATTGGTTGAAGTCTATGGTTGTCTCCAGCGGTTGGTAGGTCAAAGTTTATTCGTTTAATGGCCCAATAAGCACGGTGTTCTAATTTTAATGACAAGTCTATATGGAGACATACCAAGAGGAGTCTTAAAAGAGGTTCAGTAATCCCATAAAGCTTATATTAAGCGAAAAAACCAGTCTTTCCTAGTGGGGTTAACAGCCTTTTCCAAAATTTATTTTATTTGCCTATTAGACACTTCTACTTGGCCACAAGTTTGCGGGTGGTAAGGTGTAGCAACCTTATGAGTAATGGAGTATTTTTTTCATGAGAGTTTGAAAGGAATGATTACAAAAATGGGAACCTCCATCACTAATAATTGTTATAGGCATACCAAATCGAGAGAAACTATTGTCTCTAACAAATTTGATCACAACGTGGAAATCGTTTGTCTTGGTAGCTATAGCTTCAACCCACTTGTAAACATAGTCAACAAAACTAGCAGAATATAAAAGTTTCCAAAAGAGTAAACAAAGGGACCCATAACATCAATACCCCATACATCAAATATTTCTATTATCAAGATAGGATTTAGTGGCATCATATTATGGCGGGTCAACTTTCCTAATTTTTGTCATCTTTCATAACATTGAAAAAATTTATAGGCTTCTTTGAATAAATACGACCAATAGAAACTCGATTGCAAGACCTTAGCATCTATTTTATTTGCACTAAAATGACCCCCACAAGCTCCAAAGTGACAAAAAGTGAGCACACTAGAGATTTCGTTATCAGGAATACAACGACGAATGATCTGATAGACAATATTTGAATAAGTATGGATCATCCGAGAAAAAATGTTTGACCTCAGACAAGAACTTTATTCTATCCCGTTTAGGCCAATACTCAGGCATTTGGCCAGTTACCAAATAATTAACAATGTCAGCAAACCATGGTAACTGAGAGATGGAAAACACTTGTTTATCAGGGAAAGTATCAAGGACTGGTCTCTCATCATCTTCATACTCAACAAGGATACGAGATAAATGATCGGCTACTACATTTTTAGAACCCTTTTTATCACGAATTTTTAGAGTAAATTCTTCTAACAGTAAAACCCATCTAATCAGACGGGGCTTCGATTCATTCTTATGAAGAAGATATTTTAGCGTGGCATGGTCATAGTAGACTATAACCTTTGACCCAAGAAGGTATGATCTAAATTTATCAAGTGCAAACACGATGGCTAAGAATTCCTTCTCAGTGGTTGTGTAGTTTATCTGGGCATCATTTAGGGTTTTACTAGCATAATAAATCACAGAAGGTACTTTATCATGTCGTTGGCCAAGGAAAACACCGACAGTATAATCGGACGCATAACACATGAGTTCAAATGGGATGTTCTAATAAGGTGGTCGGATTATAGGGGCAAAAGTTAACGAATATTTGAGCTTCTCAGAAGCTTCAACAAAGGCTTCATCAAAAAGAAAGGCAATATCTTTAGCAAGTAGGTTCGACAGAGGTAAAGAAATCTTGCTAAAGTCTTTGATGAAATGACGATAAAATCCAGCATGACCAAGGAAAGATCTAACACCTGTTACACTCTTAGGAGGCCTTAATTTAGAATTAGGTCAACCTTGGCTCCATCAACTTCTATTCCCTTAGCGGACACCATATGTCCTAACACTATTCCATATTTAACCATAAAATGACAATTTTCCCAGTTAAGGACGATGTTCTTTTCTTTACAACGTTACATAACTAGTGTAAGGTGGTGCAAACATTCATTGAAAGAAGAACCAAAAACCGAAAAATCATCCACGAGAAACCGTTCCACCATGTCCGAGAAGATACTTAGCATGCAACGTTGGAATGTTGCGGGTGCATTGCACAACCCGAATTGGATACGCCTGTAAGCAAAAGTACCAAATGGACATGTCAAAGTCGTTTTTTCCTGGTATTCTGGAGCTATAGGGAGTTGGTTATACACATAGTATCCATCTAGAAAACAGTAATAGATATGACCGCCTAATCTTTCTAGCATCTGGTCAATGAATGGTAGAAGAAAATGGTATTTCATAGTGACTGAGTTCAGCTTACGATAGTTTATACAAACTCTCCATCCTGTAGTAACACGGGTTGGGATCAATTCATTGTTCTCATTGTCAACCACTGTAAACCCAGACTTCTTTAGGACAACCTGGACAGAGCTGACCCATTTACTATCAGACATGGGGTAGATGATACCCATATCTAACAACTTGAGCACCTATATGCGGACAACATCTTTCATGCTGGGGTTCAATCGTCGTTGTATTTTTTTTGAAGTTTTGGCCCCTTCCTCTAGGTAGATTCGATGCATACAGATAGCAGGACTAATACCCTTAACATATGCTATGGTCCACCCAAGGGAAGTCTTGTGCTCTCGGAGAACACGAACTAGTTTACTTTCCTGATCAGGCTCTAAGTTAGAGGCAATTATGGCAGGAAAAGTATTCTCATTACCTAGAAACACATATTTCAAAGTATATGGTAACGAATTTAATTCAAGGGTGAGAGCTTTAACTAAAGATGAGACGGGCTTATCTGTAGTGGATGGAAGAGGTTCAAGTTTACGTTGCCATTTCCCATAAATCCAAAACTGGTGCAGAATCTAGCAATGCAGTAACTTCTTCGAAATGACTATCCTCATCATAGTAGGCTCCAAATGGGCCAAGCAGGCCTCTAACGGATCATTAACACTATTGGTGCTAAAAGTGTTCTCAACTAAAAAATCAATCATGTAAACATACTCATAGTGGTCATGGTCTAGAGGGGCTTGGAAAGCTTTGAAAACATTTACTGATATTTTCTGATTGCTAAAAGAAAATTCCACTTGGCCACTTTAACAATTGATTATAGCATTAGCAGTTTCTAATAACGGTTGACCTAGGATGATCAGAATATGGATTTCTTGGTCTAAGATAGGCTGAGTGTCTAGAATCACGCAGTCAACTGGATATATAAAGTTTTCTACCTGAACCAAAACGTCTTCCATAATTATACATGGAATCTTGACTGACCTATCGGCTAACTGAAGTGTAATCCTAGTTGGTTTCATCTCACCTAGTCCAAGTTGTTCATATACCGAGAATGGAAAAAGATTCACGCTAGCCCCAAGATCTAACAATGCATTTTCTACCCGTTGATTTCCTATAATACAAGTAAAAGTGGGACAATTAGGATCTTTGAATTTGACTGGGTACTGCTGTGAAAGTATGGAACTAACTTGTTGGGTCAAGAATGTCATTTTATGAACACTCATGTCACATTTGACCGTACACATGTCTTTTAGGAACATGGCATAGATTGGCATATGTTTAATTGCATCTAACAGGGGAAGGTTGATCTTTACCTGCTTAAAGATGTCTAGGATTTTAGCATAAATGCCAGGATTTTTCTTAGCAAGACTTTGAGGAAATGGTACGGGTGAAATAAACACTTTCTCAAGGATATTTTCTTCATTTGGGCCCATATATTTCTCAGGCCCATTAGTGTTACTAGGAGTTTCGTCGACCTCAGACTCTTTTTCAGCTTGAGTACTACTCTAAGGTTATTCAACCGTATTTTCAACTGTTTTTCCAATCCTGAGGGTAATAACTGCTTGGATGTGCTCAATAGAATTACCTGGCCCGTTTACCTAGAGAACTCCTTTTGGGTTCGGAGTCGGTTGGCTAGGAAATTTCCCATTCTCCTTATCATTAAGCCTGTTTGACAGTTGACTTATCTGAGTCTCTAAGTTACTGATAGCTCGGTCAGTGTTTAGTTGGTGACGTTGACTAAACAAGACAAAGTCATCAAACTTTTGGATGCTCTGAACAGTATTATTGACTAAGAGTTTCACAGATTCTTCTAAATTCATCAACTTTGTATAAACTGCGCTTGGTTCTTGGGCTTGATTTGGGTTCCTAGGAAAACCTGGTGGTGGATTGCTATATGGGCCACCCTGATATGTACCTTTAGACCATGAGAAATTGGAGTTATGTCTCCATCCAGGGTTGTAAGGTATTAGAATATGGGTCAAACTTTTGTCGACCCTCATATTTAGAGTTTATACCGCCATGCAAGACACTAAAATGGTCACGGATAGTTTCATTTGGGTAAACTTGAGGCTCATTGTTATTTCCCATAGCCTGACTCGACCCTTCTTGGCTCATAATCTCTAAGGCCTCTAAACGTCTAAGAATATCTGAACCATTATCAACTCGATTGACCCTATGGATTGGGTTCCTAGTTACTTCTGGTTCTCTCATTAAAGCCCATTACCTCATTTTCTCAGCTAACTCGATAAACGAGCCAAAGCAAGTGTCTGGATCCTGATGAGTAAATTCACCACCACTCACTGTTTCTACATGCATACAAATTTCACTATCTAGGCCCTCATACAAGACATGAGCCATGTGGGCTTTTTCAAAACCGTGATGCAGACACTGGTATAACAACTCATTAAACCTTTCTACATATTCATGTAGGTTTTCACCTAATTTTTGCTTAAATGTTTGAATGGACTGACGAACATTAGCAGTCCTATGGTGTGGGTAGAATTTCTTAATGAAACTATCTACAAGCCCATCCCAAGTGGTGATCGTTTTATATGGAATGAAATGATACCACTCTTTGGCTTTCTCATCAAGGGAAAAAGGAAACAAACCCAACCTAAGCACATCTACCGAGACATTTGGATAACTCATGGTCCCACAAATCATTTAAAAATCTCTAATATAAGTGTAGGGATTTTCATTTCCAACCCTCTAAATGTACGAAGCATGCGAATTGTTCCAGGTTTGATATCCAATTTTCCATTAGACATGGGTAAAACTACCACAGAATTACGCACTACTTTAGAAGGGTTCATACGGTCTCTTAGAGGTTTAGTTCCCGGGTTGCCATTATTATTCTCACCCACCATTGCAGAAAATAAAGATGAATTCCCAACAAACGTGATAGGGGTAGGACTTAAACAATACAAATCATTTTCTTCAAGTCTATTTCCTACACTATTCAACAAGGCATACATAACAAAAAAATACTAGTGTTTAGCAAGGATTGTGCACATGCAAAATGTAAGGTTCACTAATTTAGGTAAGCTTGGTTTACCTTAGAAAAATATACTTACAGTCAAAGACTGGTCAAAGGTACAAGGCTAAGGTTTGTGGAATTTCGGCTGGTAACTCCCATAAGGCCAAAGGCACGGGTTCAGCGTATATTTTCCACGCTTCCTAAAAATCGGTGATCTGACGATGCAAAATGGTGTGTGCAAACGTGTTTTTTTTATAATAATAAAATAAAATATAAAATATGCACAACCACACTGAAAAAAAGGAAATAAAATCTAAAAATAGAAACTAATGGAATAAAAGTTGGTTTTTATTAACCTTTATGAGCCAATTTTCCACAAAATTTTGTAAAAAAATTAACCTGCACAACAAAGACAAGAAATACCCAAATAAAATCTAAAAAGAAAATAAAAATAAAATTCTAATCTAACTAGCATAATTAACAAAAAATTGAAAATTAACTAAAAATAATATTATTTCTCAATCCCCGACAGCGGCGCCAAATTTTTTGATAGGCCTAAAACCTATAGCTGAAATCGCACGACGGCTACAAAGTAAAAGCGGCAAGTACAAGTTTTTCCACAGAGATTGATTATAATATTTTTAACCTACTTATGTGTTGAAGTAAATTGTAGTGAATGAATTTTTATGAATAAAATTGAATAAAATAACTAAATAAAATTATTGACTATCAACAATGAGAAAAATCTAGGGTTCCACTATTTTTGATATTTATAAAAACTAATTAATCACTACTTCAACTACTACTCTCAAATTACTCAAAACCTTATTGAACCCAGTTTCATGTTTCAGAAGATTTATCCTTTTAAAACTTAATACTACAACTTTCGTTGTTATACCAAAAATCTAATTTTTCTTCGCTTATGAAAAATCAACAGCCTAAAGACTACCCAGAATAATTTCATGAAGCTTTTAAAGAAGAGAAACTTATTAGTCATTGAAAGTACCATTAGTAGAGCAAAAAATGTCGAAGAAATAAAATATATTAATTATTACACATCAAAAGATAGTTTCTCCTACACCCTAGAAAGGAGAATTAGTTACTCATGGAGAAGAAAATAAGAGAAAATTGTTTAGACATTAAGATTTATTAATGTGAAAGAGGCTTACAATTTTCTTGTTGATTTAACGACTGATTCCAGGAGAAGTACACTTTTCTTCAATTTTTATCGAATTAACGACAGATTTCTAATGCAGTGAAATAAGAACATGACGTTTGTGTATTAGAACATGAATTGTTGCTAACACTGTAGCAGAAACTATTGTAAAAAGTTATTGGATTTGAATGAAAACGCAACGGGTTTTGCGACTGTTTTCTTTTGTAGTTGTTCTTCTTATTCGTCTTCCTCGAGCAACAGCAGGAACAATGGTTATGAATTTTTTGTCTCTTGATTCTGCGCTCTCTCTTTCTCTCTGTCGCCTCCCAAGCTTCTCCCATATCCTCTAGTTATATTAAAACACAACCCTAGCTTCCAAATCTTGAAGAATCTTTTGTCTTAATGAATCAAAAAATCTCGGCAATTCGAGATATAAACTTTCGGTGATTTTTTTCCATTCACGCCTGATCTTGTTTTGATGTCTTTTCTTTTCTCGAATAGGATATTCTCTTGATATAGTAACTCATGAGGAGATAAAATAAATCTTATTACAAATAAGATTTTTATTCCTTCTTTTTATTCAAGAAATAATATCTTCCCGGTTTGTTTTACGAGTTGTCATTTTAATTTGAAGTTCCCAAACGTGTTTAAAATCTTGTTAATTAAGGTAAGAAAACATATTGTCTTAATTCTAGCAAGATATAACGAATATTCTGTTCACAAATTCACATATGAAAAATTCCCGCCAATTTGGTTCTTTGTATTTGAAAGGAAGGTGGTGCACGTATCCAAAGCTTGGATGCCTTTAACAAAGTTACTGGGTGCCTTTATCATTTTTCGGGTGTCTTTAACACTTTTTATGCCCAATTTTTTCACAATACCCAAGTCTCCAAAAATACCTAAAAATACAAGAAATATTAACATCAGTACAAAAATTAAGGGCTAACAATATATATTATCGGGACTAATAAAGACACAAATATGTGTCTATCAACATTCATAACCCGAGTGGAACTGTAAAAACCTAGAGGCAAGGTCGAAAGTAGGTTTGATGTTTAAGGTGGGGTGTACACTTCAGAGAGGACTGAGTTAGCTTTCAAAGGCTTATTTGAATTTGAATCTTTGTGTATTTTGGAAGATTTGAGTTTTTTTTCTTTTGAATGATTTTGGTAGGCTATTCACAAAGATCATTTTTCTAAAATAATGATACTTTTATTCAATTAATGATATCGAAATCTTAAGGATTTCTACAATGGTACTCGTAGGCACTTTGGAGGAATTATAAATACTACATAAAAAAATGGGAAATAAAGATGATAACAGAGCGTTTTGACATCAAAGGTCCATTTGTCGTGAATGACTGCTGTAATGGGTTCATCTTTTGTAGTGATCAACCTTTAGTAACCGTTGATAGTCGCCCACGAAATTCTATATGGTCCTTCCCAGTTGGAGGAGTGGCGGTGTCTTGATGCTTTGAGGACCAAATTTCGTACTCAAAAAATGTTTAGCTTAATTGATCTGGCCCTGTAGATCTTCTATTTTTATGATCGAACCTCTTCTTTAGTATCTCTTGGATCATATATGAGGGAGAATATCTTCGAGAATTTTGGTGGTTCATAAAAGGTGGAAATGGTCTCTACACATCTGTTGAAGTATAAAGATGGAGTAGCCCATTTGTAACAACGGGCCAAAGCACAATCGACCTTTCCAACAAGGTCCAGTCCCTAGTCTTGCAATAAATGAGGATGAATCAAAGATAAGGAAGCAAATTGAGTAAGATCTACTTGAGTATGGTACCTATTAACATAAGATGATGCACTCTCAGTTGATGTTTTTTTCATGGCCTTGAGACGTTGATATTCCTCTAGGTACAAGAGCGAGTCCTCATCAATGTTATCCCTGTCTTCATGAGGAGAGCCTTTAATTCGAGGTGGAATTGTTGGCGAGGTTCTTAGGCAAGATTCTGATTGTTGAAGCCACGCACATCCCAGGATCATATCATAATTGAGATTTTCATTGACTATATAAAATTTGGTACATATTTGGGTAACTCCCGTTGCTACTGTAAGCATGATGTGCCCGTAAACATTTCTAGCCGTTCTTGTAGGGTCTCTGACTGTCATTGGCGAATGTGTAGCCTCTTGTTGAGTAATCCTTGCTGCCTTGAGAGTTTTAATGGTGATAACATTGACTTCCATGCCAACTTCAACCAATGTTTTTCTAAATTCAATATCTTTGAGACGCGCAGTTGTGTGGAGTCCATGGTCATGCCTTTTATTGTTCTGGTCAACCATGTCCTCCAAAGGAAACTTGACTTGAACATGAGTATCTTCAATAAAGGGTGATAAGCGTTTTCCAGATACAACTCAATTAAGAGCGATAAAAATATTTTTACGTTGATCCTTTGAGAAGTGGAGAAGTTCGCACATGCGTTCCATCAAGGATTGGACTTTTCGGTTGATCGGTTCTCTAGAGTGGTGAAGATTCTAACATGAAGGGTATTTTTGTGGATACCCTCAGCCCTCAGTTGAAAATCACCTGACTCTATCTTTTCTTTGAAAATGCATCTCAAACCATTGCATTCACTGGTGGGGTGATTGACGAACTGATAAAAACCATAATATTTTGGATCTGACGTTTCATGAGGAGTCGGTGGCCGTCACACAGGTGGTAGCTTGACGACCCCATCTTGTACCCACACCTCTAGTGATTCAAGGACTTCTTCCATAGGAAATGGAAAATCAGGACATGTTATGTCTGGTTTTATATCATGCTCTTGTGGTTGTTATAGTTGTTTCTGGTGTCGTGACGCTTTAGGCACGTCTTGATACCGAGTTACTCGTTGGGTTAGTGCCTGGTTCTTGGATGGAGATGAAGGGATGCGTTTAGTTTGTGACTCTTGTTGAGATGGGGCTTTTTTTTTCCCTTTCATTACTGACATCACTTTTTGATGGTTGGATGGTATATTGCTTATTGATCAGTCGTCGACTCCGATGGGTATATCTACGACTTTCTTCTTTTGCTGGTCTTGTTCTCTCCAGCAGGGCAGGAACAATTATTGTTGACCGCTTCGCGGCTTTGTGTAACTCAGAGAAGGTATGAAAGTGTAAATTTTATAAAAGAACACGATAGACAGGATTATACTATTAATACAAAGCTCTACCAATTGATGTTATGTCACATTTGGGTCGTGACAATCCAGCGCTTGAATCCTGAATCTCTTCACGTAGTCGTTGGGATGCTCATTATTCCTCTAGAACATCCTTCCCAAGTATGACAGAGTGATTTGCTCGAAGACGAATAAGTACTTCTTGTAGAAGCCGCTGACCATATCTTCTCATCCAGAAATGATGTTGGGAGCAATTTTGTTGTACCACGTGTAGGCCTTTCCAGTAAGGGATTTTAAAAATTACTGGAGACGTAACATATGATTATATTCAAGTTCATCGAGTGATTCTAAGAATCGAGAGACATGTTCACGAGCATTCCCATTTTCGTCATACAGTGAGAAAGTTGGAGAAGACTATTCCCTTTGTAATGAGATTCTCTGGACTTCAGGAGGGTAAGGAGGCTGGTGCTGATGAAGTAAGGATGAGTCTTCCTTTCTATGATTTCGCAGGAGTCTTTCCAGATCATCGTGGGTGACGAAATTGGATTATTAGTTCCTCGGTGTTGGATGATTAGTGATAACACGAACTTCATCACCCCTTTGAGTCTTGATATGGTTTATAGATAGTGGTAAAAAGAGTATCGTTCACTCGGACTTGTGAAGACTGATTTTAAACTTAATCCTAATTTAAACTAGAAAATAAATAAAAGATGATGACAAAATTACAAGGGACTAGGAGTTACTGAGACTCAGGATTCCACCATTTTCCATATACATGCGATTCGTACATTAATTCTAGATATTTATAGCTCATATGATAAAAGTATTGACTCTGATTCTTTGTCAAAAGTAGATTTTTAAAACATCGATTGTAAATCCTAAGCATGGACCATCAAAACACTTAAGCTAAGCATGATCCATCATATTAAATGACAACCAGTTAAGAAAAATCATAAATTAAATTAAATTAATGCAAAAAGTCATAAAAGAATTAATTATTTTTACCAAAATCATGAAAAAAATGGCTTCCTCCATTGTCCCAGTATTCGAGAGGTAAATTCCGGATGTGGTAGACAATTATTTTAGGGTGAAAACAAATATACTGCCAAAGAGTACTTTCAAGTAGGTTTGAGAGATCAAAATCGAACAGGACGAGCCTAAACCAACAAATGTCAGTTCAAGTCTTGTTTCGGTTAGAAAGGTGGAAGTGATAGGTTGATTTTAGGGGAGGGAAGCAAGGAAGATTAAGAAAGCACTGTGTGATTGAAACTGATAGTGCGTAGTTTTTAGAATGGATTATCTCTGGGATAGATCTCTGATTCTGTCTTGGATCCTTGTTTCAAATAGATGAGGCCATCTATTTATAGTTTGATAAGAAACATATTGGTTTCTTGTAAGTGGTAGAAGTTACAAAAGAAGTGGAGAAGTGACAATTGTTGAGATTGTAATGGGTCTTGTCCGAAAAATAAGGAAGACTTGTCTGACCACTACTCCTCGTCCTCTCAACTCTTCTGAAAATGTCCCGCTACTTCTTAACTTCTTTTCCGTGGATGTGTTGCCACAACACACGATTGACGTAGACCGCCAGACCAATACCCCAATGAGAATCCCCCATGTGTTGTATTTGATACCCCGTAGAAAGAGCGGAGTCATGGACCCCTATTATTTTGATTAGGTTAAGTCAGTAACTTGCTAAGTTAGTTAGGCAAGTTGCCAACTCACTAAATTGATAATTAGGCTGATCAGTATCTAGTCTAGTAACTTTATTGATCATGTACTAGCTCAGGAGAAACATGTCGTAAACTTAATGGTCATGTATCAGCTCAGAAATGATATGGTATAGGGATGGCGCTGGCATTAGGCCAGTGCCAAAGTAGTGATGTGTCTCTAGGGATGCCTCTGAAGGGGTTGGCGGTATCTTAGTCTAGCGCTTGGAAATGACGCGTCCAAATTTATGCCAGTGCTAGAGAATAATGCGTCTCTGGCGACGAGTCTGAGTTTATGACTAACGGCTAGGGAATGACGCGTCCGTGGGGGCGCGTATGAGTTTTGAGGCCGGTGCTGGCACTAGGCCATCGCCATTCATGGGAGATGCCTTCGTTGAGCATTTCCGAGTGATGCATCCAATTAGTGGCGTATAAAATTGTGACGTCTCCTTAAGTAAAATGCTAGAGTGACATGTATACTTAAGGATAAGACGTCAAATTACGATGTGCTCTTTACGAACAGGCTATTAAGCTAGAATGCGTCTTTGAAGATCAGGCATTAACTATTTTTAGAATAGGTAGATGTTATCTGAACACTAATGCGCATTCGAAACGAGTTCAAGGAATTCATCTATGGAATTATGCGAATTGAAACTGGTTCAATATGGCATAAATATTGTAAATATCAGAGAGACTAAGGGATCAATATAGAACGCATGTAACTACTTGTAGAGACCGTATTCTTAATTCTCCTTCGGAATAAATATAAATGCATCGCTTCATGTTTTGATACAAAGCTAGAAATATGAGCAAAAATATGCCGGTATTTCTATGCTTTTCCTGCTAGGCATGCTAAGAACAGAGCGAGTTTACAATTATAGACCTTGTCAAAAACTCACCATCTACAATTTGCATTACCTCAAATGAGGTTACAAAAAAGTAAACCGTGTAACCACTTGAAATTTGACAACCTTCAAATTTTCTAATTTGTGTTGCCTGTGTGATTGAACCACTCTAGTTTTCTTCTACGATCAAATAAAAAATATCTGACAAAGATATAATTCTGTTCGGATCATTTAACAGCTCAAAAATCACAATAATAATTTTAACTGAGGAAAAACAAGAAAGTTTTTTCTAGTAGACCAATAAAAATTGCCATCAAATAAAAATCGTTATTTAGTTTACTGTAACTTTAATTATCAACCACTAATCAAGAATTTAACTCTAACGTACATAAACCCTTAACTAGTACACATATATTTAACAACTAAACAAGATTTTCCGCTTAGGTCCTTAACCCAAACCACACATATAAATTTAACCCCTAGGTTTTCAATCATTTAATATTACTCAAGCCTAATCAAATCCACTTATATTTCTAAATATGGTACAATAAACTAAGATTAACTAAATCTAATAACATCATGGTATATAGATCAATAGATATAATAAAAAGCAAAAATATTATTATTCAAAGATATAAACATATCATAATTTAAAAGAACAAAAATTATAAATTTTTAAGATACCTATTTTTAAAGTAAGCAAATTTTTCATCGTTATAAACTTGAAAACTCGTTATGTTATTAGTTCTTTATTATAAACTCCATTTTTTTATCTAAAATTTATCCCTAAGTGCCATGATTTCTGATTACAGGCTCCAAACTTCAGTGATGCAAATGCAAAAATATGGAGATAAGACGAACAAATACACCATTAGAATAGGAAGAATAATACATCCTAAATTTACGTATAAATTAAAGAAATTAAATTGAGATGCGGAGCTTCATTCGTTATCTCAGATAAAGAACCATGGGAGAGAAAGTAAAAAGTCAAAAGAAACGATTAGGGTATTTCTAAACCTGCGTATAAATCGACGAACGAAAATTACCAAAACATTTAAGATTTAAATCAACGGCTTTCAAACAACAAACAACTTTTCAGAACCATTCAGAGAAAGTAAGAGGCGTTTTCTTTTTTTTTTTATTAACACGTAGGCGCCACATCAACGACGGTTTTGAAGAAGTTTTTTATACGGTCTATTAAAAATTATTGTAAAAAAAACACACTTTTTTGTATCACATGATAAAACTAGAGAGAACAACTTCACTTTCATCTTAGAAGACAAGCATGTGTTAAAGAAACAAAATTAGTTATCAAGTAGAAAATAAACTAGTGAAAATCAGATGGAATTTTTTTTCTTTTAACTTTTGGTGTAAATAAAATAATGAGTAAAAAAATATGATAATAAAGATTACAAGCTATTATTATCATGTCATGTGATAGATGAGACAAATATATCACCTTCAAAAAGAGTAAATAAGTATATGATAATGGAAGGAATATTTAAGGTGTACCTTCTTTTTGGAAAATCCTACTTCATTTAAGGATGAAATCAACAACTTTTTTGTTTTGTGTTTGTGAAGGATCAATGCTCAATTGGTGAGCAATTGTTGATAATGTGTTTTAGTGGTGAGCAACACAGACATTAAATGAAGACAAACAAAATGGGAATAAGCAAAAGTAGAATAGAAGGAGAATCAATAGTTTTATTCATTGTGTCTTTTCCTTTAAGTACATTCGGAAGAAAGCTTGTGTTAGTAGAAGTGTTGCTTAGGACAAGGGGAAGTACTACATATATCTAACACGAGTGATAGGTATGTGAAGTGGTCATCCACTCAAGGCCCACTTTATTACAACCAAAAGTAGTATTTAGAAATTTAAAAATTTATTTGGATGATACATAGGATAATTAAGGATGTGAATTAGCGGAGATAGGAAATAGAATAATTAGGGATGTGAATTAACGGAGATAGGAAATAGAATAATTAGGGATGTGAATTAATGAGGATGGAAAACAGTAAAAACCGTGATGTGAAATAGGAAAAACTTGTTTTTATCTTGACATGAAAGTACAACCAAGAAGGAATATTCCATGTGTGGTTGAGATGCGAGCCGAATCTAAAACATTTGGTCGCCTTCAATGAGAATGTAATAGTCAGGATTAAGACAGACACGTTGACACCTATCTCATAAGATTTGGACTAGATTTTTTCTTTTTTTGAAGCGACACATCTTCTTGTCTGGACAATGAAATGATTCACCAATTATCAGCTCTCACTCTCTGTTCATCTATCAGGATCTAAAACTGCATAATTCAGTAGTAGTATCATAGTATCATTCATCATATGTAAACTGTGCAAATCAATATAACACATGAATATTGCTCTTGTTTTTTTTTTGTTGGATTGGTCTTACTACTACTACTTAGTTTGTCTATGGCTCAAGTTCAGGAAGAGAAAATCAATGTAGGTAGGTGGGGTTAGTTGAAGGGAGGGTAGGGATTTTTGTTAGGATAATAGTCCCACGTAGATTAAACCCCTAGTCTAGATTCTCAATATAAGTTGAAGGATCACTCTATTTATTGTCAATTGGTTTTTAGTTGGATGTTCATATTCAATCGTGGTATTAGAATTAACCTGTTTAAACATTCACAAACTCACTATCTGAATATGTTTTCTAGACTTTACTGCAATTTCTAGTTGCTACTATGCTTGTAAATTTAGGGTTTTCAACTTTTCCAATGGTTTTCTTCATTTTCACTGTGATGGTTCAATTTTGGGGTTTTGTCTTTAATCTGGGTTAAATTGAAGTTATCTAATTAAGTAAGAAATTTATTTTGCTATTCATTAGATCACTGTGTTTTGAATTGTTCAATTGTTCTATATTTCCAGTTCTTGTTTATTCTTGTGGAAGGAGATTGAAGAAATGAAAGCTAAAGGAGGATGTGTAGGAAATCACTTTATACTGAATACCGGGACGAAAATTCCTGCAGTAGGACTTGGGACATGGCAGAGTGGAGAAGACCTTTGCGTCGAAGCTGTAAAAACTGCTCTAAAAGTTGGGTATCGTCATTTAGATTGTGCCCATCTTTATGGAAATGAAATTGAAGTTGGTGAAGCACTTCTAGAGGCATTTCATGGTGGATTAAGCAGGGAGGACATTTTTTTGACTTCTAAGCTTTACTGTACTACGAATTCTATCAGGAGGATAGGGAATTCTGTAAGGGTTTCTCTTAAGAATCTGGGAGTTTCTTACTTGGATCTGTATTTGGTATATTGGCCTGAGAATTCAGCCTTTGGTGACGCGACTGATCCTCCATCAAATTTGGGTAGTGAATATAGACAGTTTTCACAAAGATTGAAACCTACATGGAAGGCAATGGAAGGCTTAATAGAGCTTGGTCTGGTTAAATCTATTGGAGTTAGTAATTTTGATGTGCAACAGATCAGTGAACTTCTCCAATTTGCTAAAATTGTACCAGCAGTCAATCAGGTGTGGCTTGTTTGGTTTCTCTTTGAGTTTAAAAACCACTAGTAAATAATAGTAGAATAAAAGCCGAATAATGAATTTGTATTTAGTTTCATATCATATGAATTGAGCCTACTGATGCAACAAAGTTTTACCGTGTTAAATTGCGTAATATACTAATATATTCAAGTTGTGTATTGGTATAGCTACTCCAAAGTAAGGATATCTTTGAATCATCTGAGGGGTGTATTAAGACAACCACTCCCTAAAATTTCGATCAATTTGTAAGATACATTCCAATTAGCAGTCCTGTTAGATTTTTTACTGTACTCATTTGAAATGTAAGTTACTGTATTAAGTATATACTTCCTCCAAATTATTCTGGATTGTCATCTTAAAAGTTAAAACCATGATATTTCTCAACTTAATGTTGAACTATAATTTAGCTGTGTGAAAGTGTCAGTGTTTTGATCTTATACCAATGGGAAGTATAGGTATAGTATGGTCATCCATCAGTTTACACTTGTTGTTGATGACATTATTAACCACTTACTTTGAATTTTGGGCTTACATGGAGATGATTCAAGGGCTTTTTTTAGTGTGTTCTCAACTAATAAGTGACTGACTTATTAGGTGGAGTTGCATCCTTTCTGGAGGCAAGATGAATTAGTGAAATTCTGTCAATTGAAAGGCATACATGTATCTGCTCACACACCTTTAGGGGTACCTATTTTTAGTCAGGGACTGTCTGACACTGGATCAAGTGGCGAAGAAGAACCAGGGACTCCTTGCATATCGTTCAGAAGGTCGAGATCAGTTCATGGACCTATGCTGAAAATATCCGTTGTTGCCCAAATAGCAGAGCGGCATAAGAAGACCCCTGAGCAGGTATTCTTGAATAGTAATTCCATCAACGCTGTATCTAAGCTAGCTTAATCAGTCTTTTCTTGTAAATGCAGTTTACGGTATATTGCTGGATTGGAAACTTTATTTCTTCTATTAATAGCATGGAGACACAATCAAGTGATTCGATATTCCTTTCTGTCATTGCTCTGAAATTGATAATAAGTTATCTTTAGTGTTAACAAACATATCTGTACATAAGGACGCAAAACCCTCTAGTAAGAGAAGCCTCCTTGAAATGATTAAGTGCAATTTTGTTTATTGGCGAAGGTTTTATACAATATCAACTTATCTGTCTTGGTTAAAACATTTCTTAACTCCTTACCAACCGAGTTTTGCACTATAGACAAATAAGATAAAATAAAAACAGACATTTGTCAAGCGTGTATGTGATCACCTATAACGAATTGGTTTCTCAAGCCATGATTTTTAGCTGGTACATATATGCACGGAAAATACATCACAACCCTTATTAATAAACACATCTGTGTATATGTGTGTTGTGTGTGTGTTTGAATCAGAATAGGCTGATATTTGTTATTAATTGTCCAAAAGAACTGTCATAACACTGCTAACTGTTGATATTGAATAATGACAGCTAATTTTGGTTGTTTAATGTTTGTATGTTATTCTTCGTTGGGGACTACAGAGAGGAACCTGTGTGCTTCCATGCAGCTTGAAACCTGACAGAATTAAAAAGAACATTGATATTTTCAGCTGGTCTCTCTCAGACGAGGAGTTTAATAGATTAAACAGGATCGAACCTCAGGTATGTTTGTATGGAAATGGTGTTGTGAATACTTCGGAGAGTGGATTTTCATCTGTGCATGAGATGGAAGATGACATGGAATACAATGCTTGATGTTTATACACATACTGTGATACTGATGTACTACATAAATTTTAACTCCAGAACTATATGTTCATGCTACATATCTTTACACCATTCACCAACACTTAAAAGTTTTTCTTTTTGTACTGCATACCTGTCTAAACAAATAGGGTATCGCTTTATGGATTTATAAATAAATAAAACCTCTCCTTTTTGTTCACTCAAGTTTAGTTAGCAACTTAGTAATATTTTCTTATTGTTTGGTTCTCGGTCTTGGAACTGGTACATCATGTCCTAGAACGAAGATCTCCCTCAAGTCACAGACTCACAAGGGTATCCAATTCTGGTACCCTCCCGCTCTCGCCTCTCTGGGATATAGCAAACGCAGGCTAAACTGGTACACAACTAACTGGGGCATCTCAGGTATTATGAGATGCAGGGTGCTCTACATGAAAAGTGAGAAACAAAAAAACAGTTCTGAGCTAAACAAATAAACAGTTCTGAGCTTATATCTGGAATGGCCCGGTGGAGGAGTGAGAGAATGAGGTTCATAGTTCAGCATGTTTGTTGAATAATTTGAATTTGTAGTCAGAACACGGATTGTTGGTTTGTATAGCTGAGTGGATGAAATTTGCAAAACCCGTTTCTACACCAGTGGAAGTCTATGATTGCTAATTAAGCCGAAAATAACATTCCTCATTTTTGCAGTTTTATAACCGTATTCATGGCACTCTTCAGTGAGTTGGTTGTATTTCGGGGACAAGCGAAAACTCATTTTGTATATCTGTGATAAACCAGACTACCCTGCAACAGCATCATAACTTGCACCTCGCCAATGTTATTTGAAAGGACGACTTCATACGAACTAAGAAGAGCTTAAGAAAGGGGGATATAAGAAAAACTTGAGGAAGTGATGGAGATTCTCGTTGTTAGTAGTGAAAAGCATGAGGTGTTTGTACTTTGTACGTGAGGGACGGAGTAGCACTTGAAAGTTGAAACAACCATTATGGCCTCAGGGGGAGGAGATCGTTATTGAGGGAGTATTAAGTGGCTCCCGCACCCCCTTTGGCCAAAAGAGATAGTTCCAATTTTTGTATTTCCACTAGGAGGGGGAGTCATCATTAAAACCACTTGCAATTGTTTCAAACAACAAATAGATTCTATCTCCATCTGGTTGGGGTTAGACGTGTTTGCTCTAACAGGTTGCTTACTCGTTTTTTGGACCTTTTTAAAGTGGAAGTCATTAGATTTTTAGCGTCTCCACTATCAAAAGTAGCTTTAAAATGGTTCTAGAATAACTTAAATCTACCTAATTTAATCTCACGCACCCAAATTTTTGCCCATTTACTGCAAAGTTGTGTTTACATGTAAAGTAATGGTTACTAAACCATCTATTCAGCACAAGAAATTAATGTCGGTCTGTATATGCAGTTGAGATCTTAAAAATAAATAATTTTTTATTCCTTCCATCTAAATTATATAAACATGACTTTTATTTTTGGTTATCCATCTAAATAAATATGGTTCTAATTCCTAGATAGTTTTTTCATATATACTTTTATTAATGATATTAATATTATACTAAAATAAATTTAATAAATTTTTATAACTGTTATTTTTTTTAATCTAATATAAATATGTTTTATGCCGAAGGAAATAACTCTTAACAACATTTCTTGACTCTCTTTCGACTACTAGGAATATTGGATGGAAATAGTTTTCCATCATCTTGTGAAAATTCTTATAAAAACACTTGCTACCATTTAATACAGTGGGCAAAATACCAAAAACAAACCTTTTTCCTTTATTCCTAACCACGGTGAAATTTGCTTTAAAAGGTAATCTAAAAAGAAACTTTTTTTTTTTTTTAAGTCTTATATAGGGGCTTCTCATTCCAATAGAGGGACTTCTCATGGTTTAAGGGTAACCCAAATATTGGATATGGAATAGCGTATAATAATAACAAATACCTATATTACCCTTTACCATATAACCTAAACAAATAACCTATTAAAATCTAAACAAAATCATCAAACTCCCCAACCACAACCAATAGTGTATATGAGGTATGATTCTACAAGGACCCATGTTATTTTTCTCCTTTTTGTGATCGTAATGTGTTGGAATGATTGATTTAAAAAAAAATAGGTTTCCAGAAAATTTTACGGTTGGGTTCGATTCTTAGCCAACCGTAAATATAAGTTCTTAAGAACTTACAGTTGGGTTCCCAACCGTAACTTTTTTTTTAATTTTACGTTTTGGTTACTCCAAACTCAACCGTAAATCCAAATAAAGGAGATGAAGATGAAAGTTTACGGTTGGGTTCGATTCTTAGCCAACCGTAAATATAAGTTCTTAAGAACTTACAGTTGGGTTCCCAACCGTAACTTTTTTTTTTAATTTTACGTTTTGGTTACTCCAAACTCAACCGTAAATCCAAATAAAGGAGATGAAGATGAAAGTTTACGGTTGGGTTCGATTCTTAGCCAACCGTAAATATAAGTTTTCAAGAACTTACGGTTGGGAACTCAACCGTAACTTTTTTTTTTTAATTTTACGTTTAGGTTATTTTCAAACCCAACCGTAAATCCGAAGAAAAGAGATGAAAATGAAAGTTTATGGTTGGGTTCGATGCTAAACACCCAACCGTAAAACTGTTATGATTGGATTTTCCACCATGAAAATACGGTTACGGTTAGATTAGGATGAAAACCTAACCGTAAATATTATTTACGGTTAGGTTCGAGAAGAAAACTCAACCGTAATCTTGCCTGAATCACAAAAAAAATCATACTTTTTTACGGATAAGAGGTTTTTGAAATTCATTATTTCCTTTTATTGTAGAGGAATATATCGTATATATGCATCTTACATGGATAGTTTAGCCACTAAGAAAATATAATGGATAAGGGGTTTTGAAATTCATACCTAGTGATCCTATCGTGTCTTCACATGGGAAGCCTCCTATTGAAATGGGAAGCCCTGTATGAGGTGTTTTTTTTTATCAAATTTATTTATACAGGTTCTTTTGGAAGAATTGCAAATGGAACCAGAACCATGCAGTGGAAATGCGTCAATGTCACGCTACATATTAAGCCGCAGAAATATAATCATCACCTTTAAGCGTGAGAAAAAGTTTCCTGGATCAATTGGTAAGCAAGCTAATTATATGAAGATCAAAGTATCTATCTTAGACTTGATTAACCGGTCGACAGTGTTTCAAACTGGGAATCGTACGTTTATACTGTATTATTCACTCACTCTAATGGTCCGAGGCTGCCAACTTTTGTGCACTAACGAGGTACCTGCCTAGAACTTAATTGTTCTACTAAAGCAAAGAGTTTCAATGGCAACCTCATACAATAGCACCTGCTCACATAAAAGAGAGGCCGAAGGCTCCTTCTGCCGTGTACTCTGTCTGAAATTTCGGAATAATAGTAAAAATACTCCAAAAATGCATGTCCCGTTAGGAAAATGCCCGTAAAAAAATGTTATGGAAAAATATCCGATCGATATATTTTCTTATCATGTGTCATTAAATGGTCAAACTGTGCACATTTGACCTTATACATGTGTGGGCCTTAAGACGAGATTACTCTTGTTTTTGGATTTCGTCACGTTTTCTAGGGTTAGATTTGGACGACTAAGGGATAATCTCGTCTTTAGGCCCATACATGTATAAGGTCAAGTGTGCACAGTTTGACCATTTAACGACACATGGATAGAAAATATAACGATATAACATTTTTCCATAACTTTATTTTTACGGGGTATTTTTTCGACGGGCATGTATTTTTGGGATATTTTGTATTTTTGGGATATTTTCTCAATTGTCCCTTGAATTTCTTAACTGCAATCAGTGCAATATCAATGTATTTTGCATGAGTCTGCAAAGTTACTGGTCCTGCTCCACTTTTTGTATCTCAGAGTTCATTTGTTTTTGTTTCTTTGGTGTTTCTTGCTGTTAATCAGAGACAGAAATGAAAAAAAGTAATAAGATATTTCCTCTTACTGGCAAAACTAGAGAAATTTTCAGAATATTATATTACAAGTTTACGTAAGATACATACATATGATATATTCCTCTACAATTAATGAAATGAGGAACCTGTCGCGACTGCAAAGCGTAGCATGTCCGCCCAAAGCTTTGGCTAAACCATTCTCTCCTATGCTGGAAAACAAACTCAGAATCTAAAAACTTTTATAGGTATTTACAGTTGACCACATAAAAGATATACCGTCATTCATTCAAGAGAAAAACTGATTTTTCTACACAGAACTACTATACTGCGGTCATACCGTCTCATCTGCCCAATCAATATTGATGTTGTCGAGCCATGTAACTACCTGCTGGGTTGACGGCCTCACCTTAGGACATTCATTCAAACAAAGGCAAGCAATCTCAAGAACCAATAACATTTCCTCATTATGCTCCTTGTCGTATATGAACGGATCAAAAACCTCAGTTTCTCTCTTCTCTATTTTCATCTGACGAACCCAAGATATCAAATCCCGACAGCCTTTTGGTTTGCACATATCCATCGGCCTCTTTCCCGTGAGAAGTTCCAAAAGAACAACACCAAAACTATAAACATCTCCTTTGAAAGTAGCAACTGAAGCCAAACCATACTCGGGAGGGATATATCCCAAAGTTCCAACTAAGTCAGTACTAACATGAGTTTGAAATGGGTCAATAAGCCTTGCGAGCCCAAAATCCGCCAAATGAGCTTCAAAGTTTTCATCGAGGAGGATATTACTTGATTTAACATCACGATGCAAAATATGGGGTTTGCAAGATTGGTGCAAATAAGCCAATCCCTTTGCCGCCCCTTGAGCTATTCGAAGTCTTGTTACCCAGTCAAGTGACAAAGCACCATCTATTTTCTCATGTAACCAGTAATCCAAGCTTCCATTTTCCATGTAAGAATATATTAAAAGCTTATCCGTTTTGCATTTGCAGAAACCTTGAAGAAGAACCAGGTTATCATGTTGAGCTCTTGAGAGGGCTTCAACTTCAGCCTGGAATTCTCTATCCATCTCCCCGCAGTCACCAGAAAGTCGTTTAATTGCTACTTTTCTCCCATCTGGTAGGACAGCTTTGTAAACCAGACCAAAACCCCCACACCCAATGATGTTAGCTTGATCAAAGTTGTTGGTAGACTTCAACAAATCATCAATAGACAGCTCTTTGGTGATCATGTCCTTGTTTTGGAAGAGATACACCGATCTAGATCCCGTTACATCCAAATCTTTATTTGTGGACCCAATGTTACTGTGTTCGGGATCATCTTGTGTACGGTTGTTGGCCTTTGATACAATAAGGAACACGGCTGTGAGGAGTAAAAGTGTCCCTGATGCAATCCCAACAGCCATTCCTATAACATTACCTACATTTCTGTGACGTTTCTTAGTGCGTTCAGGGTGATGAACTGCATCTGGAGGACACGAGTTAGAGTGATCAAGACAAGAAAGATTTTTGTTTCTCTCAAAACTCGAAGGTGGAAAAGTTGAAAACTGACCACCTGTAGGAATTCTCCCTTCCAATTGATTATAAGCAACAGTGAACCTCGATAAAAAACTGAGCTGGGTTAGAGATGTGGGTATGTTTCCAGATAGATTATTATGTGACAAATCCAATGTCTCTAAGCTCGTCATACCCGACAGTTCTGAGGAAATGGATCCTTCGAGATGATTTGATCTCAAATCAAACATGTGGAGCTTCTTAAGATTCCCAAATTCTGGCCAGATAATTCCACTGAGAGCATTGTAACTCAGATCCAAAGATGGAGGGAAACTATCAATCTGATTATACCGCAAACCCCTTACACTTGGATTTCTCTTCATGAACAACGGAAAATCAGGGGAAGTATCTTGCCATGACACATTACGAGACACGAGACTCTGAAGTTTGGTTAAGCTTCTTGGCATTTGCCCCGACAGAGTGTTGTTTGACAAATCTAAGTAAAAGAGTGAATCCATCCCAATAAACGAATCTGGAATGCTTCCACTCAATTTATTCCAAGATAAATCTAAAAGCTGCAAGCTGCTGGAATTGAACATCCACGGAGGAATCGAACCAGTGAGCCCACAATTTGCAATTACTAGACCTTTCAAGCTCACAAAAGCTAGATTTACATCTGCAGGCATTTCTTCATTCCGGAAATTCAAGGTTAGGACCAAAGTAGATAGATTCTTACACTGTTGTAGAATTGAAAGAGCCGCCGAAATATTATGGACACTTGAGTTTGAGATTGAAAGGTATGAGAGCGACTGCAGATTTTTGAAGCTCTCAGGGACTTGACTATTGAAAATATTACGTGCAAGATTCATGGCTCTCAGTTCCCGGCAAGAACCAAGACTAGCAGGGAGGGGTCCATGGAACTGATTTGTACCAAGATCAAGGGAATTCAACTTAACCATAGCTGTACAATTGAGATCTATAGAACCATCTAGAGAATTATTCCTCAGATTAAGCTTTTCAAGTGTTGGGCAATTTGATAATGAAGTGGGCAGATGGCTAGTGAAAAAATTAGAATGGGCAGAGAATTGCTGGAGCTTTCCGAGGTTATGAAAAGTATCTGGAAGGCTTCCTGAAAAACTATTTGAGGAAACGTCCAATTGAACAAGGTTAGACAGGTTACTTACTCTATCACTTAGATTCCCTGAAAACGAGTTCTCCTGAAGTAGCAACTGACTCAAATTCCGTAAAGAGAATAACTCATCAGGTAAACTTCCGGACAGGAGATTGGAATTGAGAATTAGATGCTGTAAAGAAGAACAATTCCCAATACCAGATGGAATATTTCCGCTGAAATAGTTAATAGCTAAGTTTAGATTAGTAATTCGAGTTGAGTTTTTACAAATACCTGTATCAATAAGACCCCTGAAAGAATTCATCGATACATCGAAAATTCTGAGCGACGGTAGATCAGTCTCCAGTGGTATTGATCCCGTAAACTCATTAGAGCTCAAATCAAGAACCTCCAATTTCTGCAACTGAAATAATCTAGATGGAAGAGTACCATTCAGGATATTCTGAGAGAGATTTAGTACTTGCAATTGATCCAAATCTGCCAAGGAGTCAAAGATACTTCCACTTAATCTTCTCTTTGCAAGCTCTAACTTAATCACCCTTGATGAAGAAGAATCACATGCAACCCCAATCAAGTTACAACAATCTAAAGGTGTAGAAGTATTAACTGCTGAACCCCATAATTCAATTCTAGATCCAAATCCTATGAATAAATCCTCTAATGCTTTACGATCATTTGGATTACAATTTATATTCTGTGAATACAAGACACCAACTTGAGAAAATACTGTCACAAAAATGAAGTAAACCCATAGTTCTCCAAATAAGCCCATAATTCCAATCAAGAACCAAAATTAAAAAGACACAGCCAAAAAGGGGTATGCTTAGTACAGTAAAAGGAATCTAAAATTTTGAAAAACCCATCTGAAACTCAAGTAATCTCTGGTCTGGGTTTTGTAATAAACACTTGAAATTTTCTCACCAAATGAACAAGCATGACAAACTAACCCACGGAAATGAAAATGATATGAGAAAAGAAAAGATGCGAACAAGAAAAGGTTCAAGCTTTTCTTTCTTTTCTGTATGTAGAGAGGAAGAAGAAGAAACAAAAGAAAGACAAACCTTTCAAAGAAGAAGAGATAGGATTAGAGATTGGTTTTGACTTTCAACCATTTTCTCTTTGGCGTCCTTTGCATTCATTTATGTCTGTGAGTGTGTTTTAGGGGGAGAGAAAGAGAAACAAAGAAAAAAATAAAGAAGAGAGAGACGTTTTTTACTAGCGGAAGAAACAGTGTCGTGATTCTACGAGAAGGCTAAAGACAAAAGTTTTACCGGTTATAGCCGGTTGGTGTATTCAAAGACTATCTACTGTTGAACAAAAGTCAAAGGTTGTTGGGTTTTCCTTCTTTTTTTTTTTTAGTTTTTTCGAGCCCATGTTTTCTCCTAAATAAACTGAGTTATCATATCTTCGTCGGGCCGACCAGGGAACTGTGAAAATTGACTAAAGGGAATTTTAGGCTAAGGTCTAAAAATAATTATTTTCTCTATTCATAAATTTAAAATATATTTTATTTATTATCAATTTTATAATTATTTAAAATTATAAAAAGAGATAAAGAAGACATAAATATCCTTAATATTTTATATTTGTATAATAAAAAAAATTGGATTTGCTCTCACTTCTGTAAAATGTCTAAATAACAAGTTATGCATCCTATCTTTTAGAAGTATAATTGGCAAGCAAATTTAAATATAACATATCTAAAAAACCGCACCTTGGAATTTTACAAATTTTATCTCGTTGGAAAGCTTTTAAACAGATCTACACAACGAGTATAAACAACAATATAAAATTTAGATTTTTTTACGAAAAAGTCGGAGGTGATTGTTCTTTTAGGTAAATTTTTTGAAAAATGGATACATGACCATTTTGCAACCACTACAAATGATGCATAACACATTATGCAGACACCATAAAAGATGCATAACGAATTATGCAGCCACCACAAATGATACATAACACATTGTGCAGTCATATTTTGGTTTATGCATCCACTAATTTGGTTACGCAACCAATAAAACAATGTATATGCCTAAAAAATAATATTCCAACAAAATAAGGACGCATAACAAATTATGCAGTCATTTCTTGATTGCATAATAAGTTGATTTCACTGTTAACAAAAAAAATGACGCATAATGTGTTATACAACAATTTTTTCAGATGCATAACATGTTATGCATTGGTTTTATCAGATGCATAATAAATTATGCAACCATTTTTTTATTTCAGTGCTAACAAAAAGGAATTGCGTAACGCGTTATGCATTCATTTTCTCAATTGCATAACAGGTTATGCAGACATTTTTTAATTGATTTCAATTCTAACAAAAACATGGGTGCATATGTATAACAAGTTATGCATCCATTTTCTCGAATGCATAACATGTTATGCAGGCATTTTTATAGATGCATAATGAATCATACAGCCACTAGAAAAAATCTAATTTACATAATCAATCAATTACAAAGGATGATAAATATTATAGTTAAAATATAAAGAATATAATTATTTGACTGATCATTAACCTTCTTTTAGTACCGATTATTAACCTTCTTTTAGTACTTGTCTTTAAGTGTGGGTATACATAAACAAAATAAGAAGCTTGATATAGGGGCTCCAAAATCTTGGAGGGGCTCCAAGTGGAGGCGAGGTGACCCAATTTTTCGTTAAGGGGTGTCCTATGTGCAAAATTAAATGTGCATTTTACCCTTTACTCAATTAAAACCTAAACAACATTAAAACACTAATCATTTTATTAAACTCAAAATCTCAAAAACCTCTTAAAAACCTCTCGATTAATCGTGGATTCGAAAAAAATTTCATCGATTAAACTCAATAATTCGTGATGAAGAATCATAGTAATGCTGTAGAAGATAGTAGTGATGGCACTCAACATTCCTCTTTTGAACCTAATCAAGATATTAGTCAAGAAATCGGTGATCAAAAGCAAAATCAATCACCGCAACAACCACCAATGGTGTATCTAAGAAATTGAACAAAACCCATGTTATTATTAGAAATTCTAATTGATTGATTGGCATGTTTGATCGTGTTTTTAGTTTTAAAAAATTGGACACAATTGATGTTACGGTTGGGTTCGTGTGTAAAACCCAACCGTAATATACATGTTCTTCATATTACGATTGGGTTCGTGTGTAAAACTCAACCGTAATATATCATGTTCTTGAGTATTACGGTTGGGT
>JAJJMC010030994.1:3362859-3438108 GCA_023531435.1 Papaver californicum | reverse complement strand
TAGTGACAGGGACGGAAAACCTGGATCACAAGGAGGAGGAGTTGATGCTCATTCTAATGCAGTACCACCACCGGTTCAAGTCTCAGATCGTTGAAGATGACGTGTTTTGTCTCTCTATTGTCTTTGGGCAGATCGAACAGCAATAATGTCTTTTAGACGAACAGCAAAATAAAGTGGTGTTTCTCGGTGATTTTTTTTATTTGAGTAAAACCAGGAACAACTTCCTGGGTCTATTGAAAAATTTGCTTTCTTTTCGGATTCTGATTTGGAAGAACCAATAACCCATGCTTCCATTGTTACAGAAAAAGAATTATCGAGTTAAGAGTGTTGGAGAAAATTATTCCTGTAATAGAAAAACAAACCAAAAACCAGAAGCTTCACAATTGTTAACGTTAGCGCAAATATCAGAATCACACAAAGCACAGAGAGGAGGAGTCGCCTGTTCAACAGACTGCCCTTAACTCGATATTTGCCAGGTACACTTTAGAAAAGTGTTGCTATACCTTTAAATTTGACAAATCGAATCCAGGATAAAACCTCCTGATACCAACCCAGTTAGCAAGACTCGTCGGCCCATTGTGAACTTAACAGAAGAATAGGATAAATGTTAAATCTAGTGCGCACAACAAAGCGAGAAGAGGGAAAAAGACGACAAGATAGTAGCTGCGTCTGGGGTAAGTTGAAAATGAAATTTTTCTTTTTCTTTTATAGGAAAATTTGAGAGAAGAGAATTAAATTGTATTTATGAAAAATCTTTTTATTTAATTCACATAAATTCCCATAAATAATAAAACGGTTTTTAATATTTATTATAGAATTTAAAATAAAAAACCATTAAGTCTTGATAGGCACATGCTGGCACACGCTGCGTACACGTCGAGCTCACGCCGGGCACTCGTCGCGCACACGCCAGCTCACGCAAAAAATACACGCAAGCATACGCAAGCTCCGCAAGACAGCGGCCCGCGTCCTTCGGTGCGAAGCACCACACATGTGTGATTTTGCCCACTAGCCCATTCCCTTAGTCCATATCCAATGCACAAGTTCTTTCCCTTAGGTGCAACCTTTGTCGTAATATGGATAGACTTCATCCTTGGTTTATCCCATATGGGACAAACCAAAGGTTTCTCATTCACATAGAAGTGAAAAGTGGATTTGTTATTTCCACCCACAATATAGGCTAGTGACTCTTTGGTCCCATCAAGATAATTTTGTTAACAAAATATTTTTTTGTAAATAAGCAATAAATTCACTTTTAAATTCTAACAATCCCCCACATGAATGAAGAAGGCGATAAATCAGAAAACCGGAAAACGAGAAATACCTCTTAAGCAATAGGTGACCATATGGAATTGAACCTTTGCTTAGTGAGAAGTACCGGAACTACTTGATGGACAGTGAACGCGATGTCTTGAACTGCCATCGTTTGGTGTAGTTCTTCAATATCTCCTTACGCGAGATATCTCTCAAGATTGTTGTTAAGTTCACGCCGTTGTGTCCGTTTTGGCCCTGGACATATCCCGTTTCTCAGAATGCTCTAGAGAATCAGCTCAGTTCTCATAGGAAGCGACCCACTTCCTCATTCAGATAGGTGAGTTCTATCAAGAGTGTTAACTGCTACACCCCATTTCAATCTTAAATTGAAACTATAGAACTCATTAAGACTTTACTATAAGTCATCCTCACATGCAATCACACTATCACGTCTACACCATAGGGAAGGGACAGAGAAAATAATTCTATGATAGTGTTTAATTTTTACCCACCACAAATTAGTTGTCTCATTCAAAACCTTGATCTTGGGATCTCCAGTCAGCAAGGTTAAGTATCCTTCATGGAAAGTTTTAATTGATGAGCTTAAGTCCCATCCCCCTCGATGCATTACTAACTATCTCCTTGGACAAGCCTTTCGTCAAAGGGTCCGCGATATTCTCCTTAGACCTCACAAAGTCAACAGAAATAACGTCATTCGAGATTAGTTATTTTAGAGAATTTTGTTTCTCCGAATATAAATGGATTTTCCATTATAACTGTTGTTTTTAGCATTAGCAATTGCAGCTTGACAATCACAATGTATAGATATAGCTGGCACAGGCCTATGCCAGATAGGAATGTCTTCTATAAAATATTTTAGCCAAGCGGCTTCCTCTCCTGCTTTATCTAACGCAATCAACTCGGATTCCATAGTGGACCGAGCGATACAGGTCTGTTTGGAACTCTTCCAAGACACTGATCCACATCTTAGAGTAAAAATGTTTCCACTCGTAGATTTAGACTCCTCTGAGTCTGCTATCCAGTTTGCATTACAATGTCCTTCAAGGACTGTAGAGTATCTCTTATAACTCAAACAAAGTTTAAAGTGTATTTTCGATACCTTAACACTCTAAAAAGTGCATCCCAATGCTCCTGTCAAACTGGTTATATTTTCTAAGTACAGATTCAATGTAATGAGATTACTAAGACTATATCTATTAGACTCTCTTCTAATTTTCATCCTTAAGATTACATCTGAGGGACCTAAGTCTTTCATGTCAGGGTCTCATTCAACATGTTCTTAGTGGAATAAGTTACATCTATGGTTGTATCTAGTATAATCAGATTATCGACATACAAGCATACTATTACACAGGTATCATTCACAAGTTTAGTGTAAACATACTTGTCAGATTAATTTATTTTAAACCCACTAGAAACCATTACATGATTAAAAAATTCATGCTCTAAAATATTTCTCTTTCTAAATATTTTGCCTCTTCTAGGCTCAAATTTATCTTCCTCTAGAAGTATTGTCTGACTAGTATAAAGAACATCTAGGGGATCTATACATATTATGCAAGATTCAGATTTCAAAGAAAAACAATTTTTTTTTCAAAGAACATAACATCCCTAGATACCATATTGGTATTTAGACCAATTTCTGAAATATCAGAACTCACAACCCTAACCCTATAATCTGTAGTGTGTTCAGGATATCATATGAATACACAATCAACAATTTTGGGTCATGTCTATATCCTCTTGGGTGGAGGGATAGAAACCTTAGTCAAGCACCCCCACATTTTTGAAGTATGCAAAATAGGGTTGTCTGCCTTTCTATAATTCATTTGGAGATATATCTGATCCTTTAATAAGTATTTTGTTCAGGACATGGCAAGCTGAGAGGACGGCCTCCCCCCACAAGTTCGCAGGTTGTCCTGAACTAATTCATGGTTTTATCCTCTCCTTAAGGGATTATAATTTCACCTCTAGTTTGAACTGAGTTCAAGTCAACTAGGTCTGAGGAATTAATTCCAAGGGTTTAGAATTTTTCCTGAACATTTTTCTCATAAGACATTTTAGCATATTTTAATTTATGCATATTTAACCTTTATGTTTACTTTCCAAATTAAATTAGGGAATGCAGCCTATGCTCGCCAGATTAATCATTGAAAAACATGACCAAGTCTGTCATGTAAAACATTTAATAACACACAAACATAAAAGGAATCAATTTTATTTATTTAAATTGAGGCTACATTTAATTTGTAAAAGACCCTCTGTCTTATAGCTCTTTTCTACATAGTCTTTACACTGAGTTACACTATTTTTCTCAGATTCATAAAAACCTGTATCATCTAATATACTACAAGATACAATAATTTTACAGATGTCCGGAACATGAACAATTTTCTTCAATGTGAGAGTTTTGCCAAAAAATTGAGCTTCAGCCCAACTTTGCCTTTTTCCGCAACCTGTGCTGCGGACGAGTTACCCATATAGAGCTTTTCTCCTTCCCCTACCTTCTGATAGGAGGTGAACACATCTTTTTTTTCGCGGATATGCTTGGTAGCACCAGAGTCTACCCACCAGTATCTCACATTGGTTACCATTCAACTTCAGACACTGTACCAAAAACTTGTTCTTTTGATTTTTCATAATAAATTACCATTATTTTATTTTATTTCTTTATAAATAAAATCCTTACGATTTCTATAAAATATTGCCTAATTATATTATGAATATGATTTACTTATAATCAAAAAATCAACACCCACGCATGCTCCATGTAAAATCATTTTAGTGCATGATAACTACGTTTTATTATGCGTATAATAATTGTCTTGATTTTATGCATTAAATTTAGTGAATAAATTATAGTGCACAACTACGTTTCATCAAACGTGACCTACGGTTGTTAAATTGAGTGTATTAACCGTTTTAAGATTTCAAGACATCATGCATACGATTCATATATTAAAAAATATATTATGATCATAATTAATAAATCATACCTGTAAATTAAGATTCGTCCATATTCAGTTTTTGTTGCTTCCTTTAGAACGACCAAGAATACTGTCTCCAAAGATTCCGCAATTTAACGACCAAGAAAACTGCCTCCGAAAACCACCAGAAGCAGATAACCCAGATACACAATTAACCACGAATTGAACACCTTCCTCTGACGAAAACGAAGAAAACAAACGCGCCTCGGATGACCACCTTTCTAGGATTTTAAACCCGAGACCAACCCAAATTAATTTCCCAAGTCCATTTAGTCATCCCATATAATTTTGTTGATCACAAATAGTAGAGATGACAGAAAACTCTAGATAAGCATGTGCACCACATGTGTGTCATATGAAGGAGGGGTAAAATGGTCTTTTTGTGGATTCTTCTATTAACCCTAGCAAATCACCTTCAACCGAGATTTTCTACTTCCTTTTTTTTTTTTTTTTTTTTTCATTTCTCTGTATGAAATGATCAGTGGAAGCCGAACCACGAGTCATCGTCTTCTTAAACTCATCAAACGAAACAATACCATTACTGTTATCATCTAAAATGGTAAAAGAAAATTTAACATCTTTGTTACAAATTGATCCGTGTATTAAGCACCTGATCAGTTACAATTGTCCAAACGGTACAATGGTTACAGTACTTTGTTGTAAGCTACAAGTGGTGGGTGCGAACCTTCGTACCTCAATGGGACCAATTTGTCTCTACATCAAGTGGAGGAGGATTGTAAAACCCATATAGAACTGGACCTTAGCATACATCATCTTTATCATCATCACTGTTCGTGACATACTCCTTAAGTGTAGCTTAACATCATAAGGAAGTTCATCAAGTTTAGCTTAGATTATCAGGTTAAGACGATCTATTACTGTCTGGACAACAACTGAGCTTGAAACAATGAAGATAAGGTCATTCAAACATTTGTACAAACACTTTGTGTGTATTTTTTTGTATTAACAGAGATACATTTCTGCTGGAATATGTTCATGCTTTTATAGCTTCTCTTCGACCTGCAAACTCAATTAGAAACAACCCATTCATACTAACCATTCAAATTCATCAGCTACATTTTCTCTTTTACTATACTAACAAAACCATGGCTACAGCTTAAGGATTAGCCATAAAAGAAAAACAGTGCTCCCAACGAAATTAAACCCCTTCTTACAACATTTAACTCGAGGAGAAGAGTATGACGAAGAAGACCAACTTCTGCTGCCGACAAACTGAACACGTAAATGCTTTTGTAGCCTGAATGCTGATTACACCACGTTAGCTTACCACCCAACGAATCAGATTCAAAACCCATTGTTATTCATCAATCACTTCACTACCCGCTCAATCCTCTCTGCCAATATTAAGTTTCTTCATCACGATTACTATACCAACTCACTAATTAGCAAAAACCATCACCAGCATGATTAAAGCATTACCAACCAGACCTTTCACGAATATTTTCAAACACATGAAAAGCTTCTCTTAGTATAGAACATGAAAACTTGATTAATCTAGGACTTCATGCATAAATCAAAATCCTGGTCTTCACGGAATCGGAGAACCCCAAAAACAAAGCACACCCTAATTTTGTTCAGATATAGAGAACCAAAATCCGAAATCAGAGAACACCAAAATTGGGCCCAGGATCTTCACGTAATCCAGGATCTTCAACGGAATCAGCTACAAAATTGGAGTAGTAGTGACAGGGACGGAAAACCTGGATCACAAGGAGGAGGAGTTGATGCTCATTCTAATGCAGTACCACCACCGGTTCAAGTCTCAGATCGTTGAAGATGACGTGTTTTGTCTCTCTATTGTCTTTGGGCAGATCGAACAGCAATAATGTCTTTTAGACGAACAGCAAAATAAAGTGGTGTTTCTCGGTGATTTTTTTTATTTGAGTAAAACCAGGAACAACTTCCTGGGTCTATTGAAAAATTTGCTTTCTTTTCGGATTCTGATTTGGAAGAACCAATAACCCATGCTTCCATTGTTACAGAAAAAGAATTATCGAGTTAAGAGTGTTGGAGAAAATTATTCCTGTAATAGAAAAACAAACCAAAAACCAGAAGCTTCACAATTGTTAACGTTAGCGCAAATATCAGAATCACACAAAGCACAGAGAGGAGGAGTCGCCTGTTCAACAGACTGCCCTTAACTCGATATTTGCCAGGTACACTTTAGAAAAGTGTTGCTATACCTTTAAATTTGACAAATCGAATCCAGGATAAAACCTCCTGATACCAACCCAGTTAGCAAGACTCGTCGGCCCATTGTGAACTTAACAGAAGAATAGGATAAATGTTAAATCTAGTGCGCACAACAAAGCGAGAAGAGGGAAAAAGACGACAAGATAGTAGCTGCGTCTGGGGTAAGTTGAAAATGAAATTTTTCTTTTTCTTTTATAGGAAAATTTGAGAGAAGAGAATTAAATTGTATTTATGAAAAATCTTTTTATTTAATTCACATAAATTCCCATAAATAATAAAACGGTTTTTAATATTTATTATAGAATTTAAAATAAAAAACCATTAAGTCTTGATAGGCACATGCTGGCACACGCTGCGTACACGTCGAGCTCACGCCGGGCACTCGTCGCGCACACGCCAGCTCACGCAAAAAATACACGCAAGCATACGCAAGCTCAGCAAGACAGCGGCCCGCGTCCTTCGGTGCGAAGCACCGCACATGTGTGATTTTGCCCACTAGCCCATTCCCTTAGTCCATATCCAATGCACAAGTTCTTTCCCTTAGGTGCAACCTTTGTCGTAATATGGATAGACTTCATCCTTGGTTTATCCCATATGGGACAAACCAAAGGTTTCTCATTCACATAGAAGTGAAAAGTGGATTTGTTATTTCCACCCACAATATAGGCTAGTGACTCTTTGGTCCCATCAAGATAATTTTGGTAACAAAACATTTTTTTGTAAATAAGCAATAAATTCACTTTTAAATTCTAACAAACCCATCAGTCCTTATCCAATCGAAACTCTAACGTTCACCATACAATCGACGACTGCATCTTCTATTTCCCCAATTAGTTTCTCGGTCAAGTCTGTGTCCAAATACAACCCAAATCCCATCTTTCTCTCGCTCAAATTATAATCCAATACAGACCCAAAGCTTCTAATTCTTCACAGATTCCAAAAAAAGGCCTAATATACATCATTCGTCATTGATTTGAAAGGCATCAAATCAATTTTTTGGCTGCTTTCACGAACTCAAAACTCTGTCCAAAATTAAAACGAGTTTCTTCCCATTACTGCCTTGTTCTTCTAATGAATCACGTCTTTAATCTTCAAAAACGCTTCAAATCTCATACATTGAGCATCTCAATCAACGGCATCAATAACTATTTTCCGGCCAGAAACTTAAGTTTTTGTTTAAATCCTTGAGTGATTTCTCCTGATTAGCTTGTCCAAAACTCTTATAAAGTTGGACCACCACTCTCGTATCTTTCTTAACTCCTACGTATACCAGTTCTCCGGCATGAAGAAACCTGGTTTAGCTGCAAAGATACTTGGTTAAACGAAAACATAAACGAAGAATAATACTCGTATATGATAGAATCACAAGAATTCTACATTGGAGCTTGCAGACGATTTGATTAATGAATTGATTGAATGAAAAAGTTAATTTACAATGATGTGTTCGGTGAGTTTATATAGCTTCTCTTAACTATCCCTCACACACTTGTTGTGTTCGCACGTGTACAAATCTCTTATTAACAAACTCTTACACTCTCTTGACACCACTAACAACTCTACACTCTAATATGTGTTATTACCCTCCCTCAATCTCAAGGTGGCTGTAAAGAAACCTTGAGATTGCACTAACAACTCTACACTCTAATATGTGTTAGAAGCAACCAAGGAGAGACGCCGTGCACAAAGTGACACAGCAAATCTGAAAGTGAAGGTGCTGAAATACGTGCCAGGTTGAACATCCCCTGGGTTATTCTCCGGCACTCTGAAAGAGGGGCTTTGATAAATGAATCAAATGAGTTCATTGGATAGAAAGTTGCATATGCACCTGCAAACAAAAGCAATTGCAGAAAAGGTTTCAAACTTGGCTGATGTTGCGTTGGCCTATGAACCTGTGTGAGCAATTGGAACTGGAAAGGTTGCAAGTCCTGCTCAAGCTCAGGAAGTGTACAAGAAACTGAGTTAATGGCTTGCAAAGAATGTCAGTGTTGAAGTTGCAGCAACAACAATGATTATCTATGGAGATTCTGTAACTGAAAACTGATATATGGTGAAAGACTTCCATAGCGAACCGCAACAGCCAGCACTCTTACTTGAGGGGAATGAACCTGTATGAGTTAGTTGCACCAACACCAGGCATAACATCATCAATGACTGTAGGTTCTAGATCAACAAAGATAGCTCTAGGAACGTGTTTGCCAGCACCCGTCTCGCTGAAGAAGGTGTTAAAAACATCGTGTGCTACTCCTACTGAGTTATCACTAGGCATGATACCATCGGGCTGAATTCCATGTTCAAGACAATAAAGTTCAACAACAATTTTGCCTGACCTGTGGTCATCAACATACTCGAATCTTCCCTGCTAAGTACCACGCTAGAAAACCAAGACCTGCGAATGACCATGATTGAGCTACATATGCTCAACTCTCACAGTCATAGAATCAGACCAATTAAGCACATGGAGCTGGTTTAGGAAGGTATCCAAAACAGCACCAAACACTTACGTACAAAAAATATGAAAGTAAGCAGCACCATGAATTTTTTATCGCAGACCATGAGTAAGCAACTGTAGAACCTAAACTCCAGGCAATAAGAATGAATGATGGTGCCCAAATCTTGAAAATGGAACCAACCTGTGTTTCCAAGTGAGGTTTCTCATCAACTAGGATATATGCTGGACCTCCAAAGTTAATATGCAAAGCTTTGTTTATCATCATTACACTTACTTATACTGAAACCAGGAAAGAAGGACCAAGAGTTCCTTGCAATAGTTATAATGACAAGGCCCATATAGTAACTAGAGGTAAACTATCCATAATCAACACCTTGTAACTGAATGCCAATCTTGCGGATACCACAACACACTAGATACGTGCTAAGAGATGTAAAGCCTTGTTGTTGATGAGAGGAGAGAAGTTGTTGACTGAAGAATTTGCAGCAAAGCTTAACCAACCATATATACCACTGAAGCTTGGAGTATAACACTAACAATGATTATCATGCTCACAACTGTACCAACACAACAATGTGAAAAAGAAACAACTCCAACTGCCATTAACAGCTACAATCAATAGGGAAGAATTGGTTCAAGAATTGAATCCTTTATTATGAACTAAAAAATGAAACACCTAACTAAGATAGAAAAGAACAGTAGGGTGTATACTGAGTATATACAAACTCAAAAAAGAGAACTTCAAAATGTATGCCAGTACACACATCAACTCCAATTCGAAATCCAAAAAACAGAAACATCATTAGAAATCGCAAAACGCTTCAACACCGCAGTGAGGACTGCCTTGAAATAAGAATTGAGATTGGAAGAATGAAAAATGAACTATTAAGCACCATGTGTGGTATCATTTTCACCCACAAACTCTCAACACTTCTTCTAAATCCAATTAAGTGGAACAACATTAAGTTTTCGCCTAACTAGACCTTGGTGTAGCAGACTAGAACATGCTCAGACCCTTTCGGCATCAGGAAACAAGAACAGTTGATTTTGATTAAGAAATCAGATGGAAAAACAACCTAATTATGATGAAAATCTTTGATTGAAGATGAAACTGGATGTTGTTGAAGTAGTGACATAGAAATTGAACACATGAGATTAAATATGAAGTAATCAACAGAATGAGATTAAGATTACCATCAGAGATTCAATTTTAACAGTTGAGGTTGAAGAATCAAGATCCATACCAAGAATGAGAAGAAATCCATGAATCCAAGAGCACAAGTGAGAAAATCAAATTTCATACCTAAGAATCATGCTTGATCCTGTTTGAAGACGTTGCAGCAGAGATCAGGATCAAATCAACTTCAGAACAAGTCATTGCTTCAAGAACTCCATTATTATTCAAGAACTCGGTTCTGCCATGAAAAAGAATGAGATGAAGACATTCATGAAAAAAAGAAGAATTATTGTGATGAAGAAAGATCGATTCCCTCAGATAAACCTGAGACTGAAGCTCTGATACCATGATAGAATCACAAGAATTCTACATTGGAAGCTTGCAGACGATTTGATCAATGAATTGATTGAATGAGAAAGTTAATTTAAAATGATGTGTTCGGTGAGTTTATATAGCTTCTGTTAACTATCCCTCACACACTTGTTGTGTTCGCACATGTACAAATCTCTTGTTAACAAACTCTTACACTCTCTTGACATCACTAACAACTCTACACTCTAATATGTGTTATTAGTATAAAGTTAGTTTGGGAATAAATAAAAACAAAAACAAAATTTCATATATTGTGGGTGTGTGAGAAATTTTTAGCGAAGAACTGGGTGCGCGCCTCATTTTTTTGGAGGTAGGTTTATAGGTGAATTTTTTTAGAAAAATGGGTCTGACACTCTGACTGTAGTTTTTACTTTAGTTTTTACCTGACTAGAGCTATCTAGGACCTGTCAGTCTACTAACTCTTAGATAAGAAAAATAATAATTGATCTTTTTCTTTTTTTCTTTTTTTGATAAAATTTATCATTTGTTATTGTACTTTTTATCACATTTCTAAATACAGAAAATATTAATTAAGTTGTGATGATACCTCTATACTATATGTGGAAAAAATCATCTTGAAATTAGATTTCTGTCTATCTAATGGGACGACTTAAAACTAAAACTCAACCTTTATATATGATCTTAGCGAAAAAAAAAAATCTCCATATGTGAGACCAAGGGAATAAAGTTTAACATAATTAAATATTAATACAAATATTTTACAAAACTTAAATAGTAATATCAATCATCTAAAAACCTTAAATAATACTCCCTTCATTTCTGTAATAGTAACACTTTTGCTGAAACGGAAGTATTAATATTTTTGAGTTAGTTTTTGAAAGAATGTAAAACACTAAAAGAAAACATATTACTAAAAAAATTAGTATATTTAATGCTTTTTCTCAAAAAATTTATAATCGGCTAGGTATTGGTCCTAGACCTAGCCAATCCTCTTATAAAGTCTTGGTTTTCAATTTCTATTTTTTTTTAATCTTCTTCTTTTGCATTGAACGTAATTTTTTACTCTTCGCTGATCATATTTACTTGAAAACACCATTTTTTTAATGGAAATAGTAGTAGTAGTAGTAGTAGTAGTAGTAGTAGTAGAAACAACATCAACAGAGATTGAGAGAGATAAGGGTTGTTTGATTTATCAACTTGAAAACTCCTATAAAACTCAAAAAAAAAAACACATAATAATAACATGAAAACTATCAGTAAAGCATCAAAATAATGTGAATACTGCTTCAAAAAAAAATGAATAATGCATTTTATCAAACTGCCAAATGTTTGCATAATAAAGCACGCATGATATCTCCATAGGCACAACCAAGCCATATAGATGTAGAATATATATGTATATGTACATAATTTCCATATCGATTTATTTTCAGTCTTTTATAGACTTCAACCTATCTGGAATAGTTTATACTAGCTATAATACAGATATAAGATTTCTGATAATCACATTAACACTCAATGATTATGCCATTAAATGCTTATTGAACAAGATTTTTCATCTTATGTCAAGATTCAAATAATTTGAAAGAAATAATGATAAAAATAGTATATATATTAAACTAGTTTATGCTGAAATATGTATGATTTGCATGGATGAAGGTATGCAATAAATAGAAAAATGTAGGTTTATCAAGATCAACCAACAAAGTATTTTGAAAACTATGTTGATTGTTGAAATAAACATATAATGTTATTAAATAATTATAGATCTAGCTTTTTATGTAAGCTAGATATCAAAATAGTTGCTGGAAATTAGATCTGTAACGGTGAAATCAAGATTTTGCAAAATCACATATAAACTTGAATTTTTCTTCTGATTGAAATCTTTGAATCATATATCTATAATTGGTTGTAGCCGTGCATATAATAACATCAAGATTGCTGGAATAACTCAAGAGGTACTTCAAATTTATGCAAAAATTCCCTGAAGTAGGTGACATATTGTTTTCCGTCATGATCATTGGAATTGCTGATCAATTTGAGCAATCACATTGTTGCTCCATCAACATCCATATAAATCATCGTTGAATTAATGTATTATAACATGAAAACATAATATATCAAATATGAGTTTTATATAAATGAAAATTTTAGAATCATTAAAATCTTCTTATTAATTATGAGATTACGCTGATAAGCTGCTTTTGAGTTGAATATGCTTTTTGAAAACATGCATTACTATGTATTTTAGATGAAGACTCCGAATTCGACATCGTAACATTTGAATTTTGTAAAATTAAACATATATTCTTCAGAAGTGATTTTCAACAATTAACTACTCAGTTGATGTTAGAAAATATGATCTTAACATGAAAACCAATTGAAATCATAGTTTCAAAATTGTTTATAGTGCCAATGAAGGTGCGGTAATTTGGTGGTTAGGAATCATACCTTCACAATGTTTAGATTTCAGTTAAAATGTAAATTTTCTTGGATAATTCATCGTTACTTTGTAACTGTTTATAGTCTAGAACCTTAAACTTGGGTTTTTATACTCATTAATGGAGTTTTTTAAAAGGAGTAGAGCAGAAGAAAACAATCAAGAAAGATAAGTTAAAAGTAAGTTTATTGATGGATGAGTTCTAATTTACAAAATAAGTCGTACTGGCTATATATATATAGGAGATGATCCACATTTATTTGTGTGATCGGTTAGGACCAATTACATTTCACTTATCTCTGGAACTCAGCAAATCACTTTACATTTCCCTCCTTGTAGCTGGAGACGTTTGATCTTCATTTCTTTATATTTCAGGTCTTCAGGTGTTTATCTTGCCAGCTCCCATATCGCTCAGCTGCTTTCAGCTTTAAAGTCCAAGTCCTCGATGTCCAACCAACTTTTCGTTATAGGTGCTTTACTGTTCACCTCCCATGTAATACCTCGATTCGGCAGGTAGGGTTTGTCGATTGGAACATAGGTAATGGTTTGTCCTTTCCAAACCCCGAGGCCTTTTCAGTACGATTGTCTACTGAGTTGGCAAAAAACTATGCAGTTAAGCGTGCTTAGGCTAGGAGCAATCTACGGATGGGTGACCTCCAAGGAAGCTATTGTTGGATGATCACTACGGCGCCCGTCGAAAACCCCACCCTACCGGATAACCGCGGTAGCCAAGTGGAGACAATATCCGTGGAGGGTTAAGTCATTACAAATGGTATCAAAGCCGACGATTGGTCACCTGTCGAGGGTGAGAAATTACGTTGGACGAGGTGTTCCAAGTACTGGTCTCATGAGTAGCAGGGAAATCGGAGTTCTGTGCTTGTATATTCCGACGGCTCCAATTTAAGGTGGTGATATTACAATTGTGACACCCCTAAACTTTTCACTTAGGTTTTAAACCCGAACCCGACCTTTTGGCTAGAACTATAAGGTGTGTGCGCCTACAATCCTAGAATCAGATGCATATAGTTGTGGCGAGTGCCCTAAACCCAATAGGGTGTTTTTAAATAAAATAATTATTCCTTAGTAGTATTAGGGTGGTTGATTAGTAGATGTATGGAAAAATCTAGATACTCGGAGCATGGTTGACACGTTTTTGGGATGAGAGCAGCTAAGGGTGTTTTGGTCTTTTTTTCACTTTAAACCAAATTTATAGAGAGACTAACTCTTTTTATTGTTGTTTCCGACAATTCTTTTCTTTCCATCCAGCTTTTGCTAATGATTTTCTAGGCCATTGCAAACAAAGAGGAATTTTGGTTCTTTTGCATACATCCACTCTCGAGATTTGGCTGAATAGTTTACCGGTGCTGAGGTAGGGGGTTTAATTTTCTACTCTTTTGAATTATGAATTTTAATGGTGTTCATCAATATTGTTAATGAATGTTCGATTTAAATCTCTCTCTGATAATTTTATGATTTCATCAAACCAATAAATGGGTATTTGCAAATTATGGTTTAGTGTTTGTTAAATTGAATTTCTTGTCAAATCTAACTAACATGAAAAAGCCCTAATCATTTATTTGCTCCTTTTGTCGTACCTGCCGAGAGTGATAGAACTTTAATTTTTCCTTCCACATCTGTATAAATCCTTTTGATGATTTGGTATGAGTTAATTCCATAAATTCTATTCTCATTTCTTCAATGATTAAGGTCTAACTAACTCTCTTGAAATGTTTTCTATGAGCCTTCTGTGAACTATTTGTTGTTTTGTTTGTTGTCTCTTTCATACTGAATCATGTAAGTAAATCTTTAAAATGAAAATAATAGTTTTACTCCCTCGCTTAGCTTGAAATCACTTACGTTATTGGATTTCTACACAAGTTTCGCAAAAGTGAAAAATGGACAATGGAATCTTTCTTTGATCGATTTACACCTGTTTGGATTCATTTGCTATGCTAGTTTACTGAGAAACTTCTTCTTAGATTCAAAATGGTCTTAATTAACTTCACTGTTCTTTAGTTTGAAATGTAATATCTTGCCATTTTGGATTTTAGTACACATTCTTACAAACAAGAAGTAATGGTTTAAGTTGAACTAGTCATACTAATTGTAGTTCCCTGATTTATAGATATCAATTTGAACGTGTTTGCATTTATACCAATTTTCCCTTGTTTGCATTTTATACCATTTTGAACGTGTTCGGATTTTATTTCTTTGACAAACCCTCTCGGCAGTTAACACTAGCATTGATTTTCTTGAAGCCATGGTAGTTTCTGAATATAAGTTGTTTTTAAATGAGTTTTTAGTGTAAACTCTTCAAATTTGACGCATTTCATGGTTCTGATTTATGCCCAGCTTTGTGATTTGATACTCCCATGTACTTATAATTTTGTTTTATGCGGGGTAAGCTAAGGCAAGTGATTCTCGCTCTCATGCTAATTTCTTATGCGGTTGCTGCCAATACTTGTATTTGTGTAAGCTTTTGGTTATGGATTTTCGAGGATTCATAACTTAGTTTGTGGATGTTTCCTTTGCGATAAATGAATTTGATCGGAACCTAGAGAACTCTACTTAGGACTGTCAGGCCTTAATTGGCTCCCATCCACGGATGGCTATCCGGAAGACCGTTAGCTGTAACGGTAGCTAGTATCCGACTACTATGACAATGACACTGGCCATACAAATTTAGTAGAGTAACTTATCTTTAACTGCAACTCTTAATCGTTGTTGTCATTTTAATTGCGTAAGGCTTGTTTTTTTCTCCATATTATTCTTGATTCTGCTCTTGTCTACGTTTGTATATTTTACGCCGTCATTTCACCCTTTGTCGTTATCACCCCCTGCTGGGCATTCGCTCACCCGTTTTCTTTGTTTTCCTCCCACAGAGTACGAGAGGAGCTTGCAAAAGTAAGCAGGGCAGAGCTTACGGCAGCCTTCGAAAGTTAATATTTTAGTATGGTTTTGATGTGTATATCACTGGCTTATCTTGGGTAGTTGCGTATCAGCATGGACTTGTGTCCTTGCCGTATTTTGGTGTCTATATACAGATGCTATGGGTGAAAGGTCTGATTTTGGGTGTTTTAATTGTCTTCATTTGGAACTTGTTTCTGTTTTCGAATCTATATATTACTCTCGGTCTTGTTCTATATAATACTTGTTTTTAAATTTCTACTTATATATTTATGTAATACCAAGTTTAAAGGGTTAGCTACGAGACTAGTATGAATCCCCATTAATCTTGTTTTAGTACGTTATGTGTGCTCAATCTTAGTTTGAGCATCGTTATTTATGTGCTTAATATGTTCTCTATCTTGTATATATTACCTCATATTGTGGGTCCATGTCTAAGTTAAATTGAGTTGTTGAAAATTTTTACTGAATTTCAATTCGTTAGAAGGCTAAATTTTCTGGTCCGTCACAGCAATAGTCCGATTCGGCAGGTAGGGTTTCCCAATTGGAATATAGGTAGTGGTTTGTCATTTCCTAACCCGAGGCTTTTGAAACATTTGGCTCCAGAGTTGGTAAAGAACTCTTCAATTAAGCGTGCTCGGGCTGAGATCAATCCAGGGATAGGTAATCTCGTGGGAAGACGTTGATGGATGACTGTAGTGGTGCCCATTAAAAATCCTACACTGCCGGATGATCACAATGGCTAAGTGAAGACAATATCGGTAAAGGTTTTGGGTCATTATAGTTTCTTGATATATTTGTTTCTCAGATTATGATTAAGTGGGGTAAGTCAAATTGGTTCAAGTTTATAATGCCTAGAAATCTAGAACATTGATTTAACTCTTATAATTTATTGTCCTTGATTTTGTTCTTCGATGCTCAAGACAAAGACCCCTCTTCCAAGATGTCTGCATCTTGTGTATAACGTTGACTTTGTCAAAAATTGTACGTTTGGAAAGTTAGTATTTGGAGAAATACTAACAAAGAGGTAGTCAATTAGGATTCTCTGAGATTTTGAAAAATTTGTTGTCTGAGAGAATTTGAGAGAGTTTTTCTAAGTTCATAAACTTTGAGATTTGTAGAGACTAATTCCACTGATTTGTAAAGAGTTTTTACATATTATTGTAAATAGAAAAAAAACACCTATTAAATAATAAAAATATTTCTAATCACCAATAGTGATTAAAATTCTATTAATTATTTTTATTAATTAATATGGTGATAATTTTTTTTATGAAAACACGGTAATGTTTTTGTATATTTTGGAACGATACAAAAATATCATTTTCTTTTCCATATTATGTTATTTCATTTTCTTTGATAATTTTGTATATTTTTCATTTACACATTCTTTATAAAAAATTAAAAAAATCCTAATTAGAGAAGTCTATCTAAATATCACATATTTTGGAGAGACTTCTCTCAAGCCTATTTTAACTAAAAAATCTCTCAAGGTCTCTTAAAAATTAAAATCCATGATTTTAAAGTTTACTTCCAATAATAAAAAATTTCATAGATTTTCAAAAACTCTCTATTCAATAATATGGATTTTCAGAGATTTTAAAAGAGTCTAGATCCATTAATAAGTGATTTCATGTCTCTCAATAAATCTTCAGAAATCCTTATTGACGACCTTGTAACTTTGGAGGATCTAGAGATATTATATCTATATTTTGTAGATACACTATGTTGTAATTCTTTCCCACGAGATTACACATTGCTATTAAGGAACTAACTTTCTCTTAGCTACTTTCGGATTGTACCGGTAGATATCTCATATGGAAAATATATTTAATATTACTTTGGAAAGTAATATTGTAAATATATTTGATTATAGAATTTTCAAATCGATATTATTGTGTCATATTTTATATTTGAAAATATTTTATATCTTGTTTCCATAAAAAGTCTTGGTATAAAATTATAATTAGTGAAGTCTTCTATTAGTGAAGTCTTGTAATGTGGAGAGTTAATTTGAGAAGTTATTAATCGTAATTAAGTTTTAGTGAAAAACTTGATTAACTTGTTAAAAGACTTCTTTAGGATTAAGAAGCACTAGTAGTACCGTTCGGAGGAAGTTAGAATTGTTAATTAGTTTTCGTTTTGATTTTTATTAATTAGTAGTTATCTTAACTTGATCGTTCTTGTTTATTCGATGGTCATTCTCTTCTGATATAAGGCCATTCAAGAAAAACAAAGATTGGGCTAGATAGGTGATTCTAATCTATCAAGATAGATCTATTGATTTTTCAACGTTAACAGACTCTAATCTGTGTGACAATCATTAGAGAAATCAGGTTGTTTTACTTGAGAATAAAAGAAGATTATAGACTTTGTTTAAATTTCTGGTCTTGCGTGATTATCTGCTTGACTTGATCTAATGGAATTACTAGTTTGTTTACATCTTTGGTAAACGTGAATTTAGTTGAACAAGCAGTTTATTGTTTGATAAACAAAAGACTTGTATGATCATCAAGTTGGTTTGTTTTTGACAAACTAGAACTTGTAAATCAAGATCTATCATTTCAATGACCTTGATCTTGATTGATCATCATCAAGGAGATTCAAATATGTCCACTTCACTTTGTATTTGATATAACAAATCTGATTCAGAAGAACGGTTGATACTGAATATAACATACCATTCTTTGATATTGGGACTTGAGTTGGAAAACAATTGTGATCTTTTTTTGTTTGTAAGACGTCCTAAAGGGATTTGGTTACAGAAGCCTTCATATAGGGGAAGCAACTCTTGATAGTGGATTATGTTGAGGGATTCACGTGCTTTGGCCAAATTGGTTATATGTGCAGAGATATTGGGATACTGAAGAAACTGAATACCTAAGGGGTTTAGTCTATTTGGTCTCAACTACACGAGGTTGCGAGTTCGCATTAGTGTAGCGGCTTAATTCTAAGAGTATCAAAACTGGACTAGGTCCCGGGGATTTTCTGCCATGCAGTTTTTCTCGTTAACAAAATCCTTTGTGTCTTTGCAATTACTTTACTTTCTGCATTATAATTAAAGTAGTTGTAAATTATTAATCAAACTTGGATCTTTCACTTAATCTAAACCATTGTGTGTCACCCAAGTAGCCTTATATAGATAACCTTCTGTCTTTTATAAGATCAAAAAGATTATACAAGGTTTGTCAGAGTCGGTTGAACCGAAAAAGATTTGGTGGTGTACTCGGTACCCTCGTCTTTTCAGTCTTGTTCAGGCCCGAATATCTATTACAAATGATCCGGATTCTACAAATCAACCACAACAGTTTTTAGGTCAATGTATCTCAAAACCTTTGATACGCTAACGGGTAATGAAAAAGGATAAAACTAAACAATCTCTTCACAAAAAATTCAAATACATCAACAATGAGGTGAAAATATTTATCACGATTCAGTTTGAAGTTAAAATATGAAAAGCTGGGATGGCATATGAAGAACGAGTGCGTATCTAAACACAAGGGATGATTAGCCTTTCGGCTATATTTATTTCAAAATACTGTTGCTGGCTTAGAATATTCTGAAGAAACAAGCAAAAAATTTGAGTATGATAATTCATTGAGACGTAACATATGATTATATTCATGTTCCTCGAGTGATTCTGAGAATCGAGAGACATGTTCACGAGCATTCCTAATTCCTTCGTACAATGAGAAAATAGGAGAAGAGTATTCCCTTTATAATGAGATTCTCTGGACTTCAGGCGGGTAAGGAGGATGGTGGTGATGAAGTGAGGTTGAGTCTTCCTTTCGATGATTTTGCAGGAGTCTCTCCATATCTTCACGGGTGACGAAATTGGATTGTTGGTTCCTCGGTGTTGGATGGTTAGTGATAACACGAACTTCATCGGCCCTTTGAGTCCTTGATTTCCCAGTTTCAGTGTCTATTGTAAGATGGGTCCTGGCTTGCTCCATCAGGCGATGGCGTTGTTCTCGAGAGAGTTTCTCTATTAGGGTATTGATACAAATGAGTACCTCTTTTTAAGTGGTATCCATGTCTTCTTGTGTTCTGGAAAGAACCTCCTGTCTCTGCATCAGATCAACAATGCTAAGCGGCGTTTGAATGTTCCTAGCGTTTTCAACAATTGTTTTATCAGGAGCATGTGTGACGGTAGTTCCAGAGCCGCCACCACCAGTATTACTAGAATTGACATTAGGATTCCTAACTGCTCCAGATCTAAGATCCACCATTTTGAATGATTGAAAATTAGATTTTATAATCGAGAGGTAAATCTCCGGTTGTGGTCGTCAATTGTTTTAGGGTGAAAGCAAATATACTGCCAAAGATTACTTTCAGGTAGGTTTGAGAGATCAAAATCGAATACGACAAGCTTAAACCAAGAAATGTCAGTTCAAGTCCTGTTTCGGTTAGAAAGGTGAAGGTGATGGGTTGATTTTATGGGAGGGAAGTAAGGAAGATTGAGAAAACACTGTGTGATTGAGACTGATAATGCGTAGTTTTTAGAATGGATTATCTCTGGGATAGATCTTTGATTCTGTATTGGATCCTTGTTTCGAATAAATGAGGCCATCTATTTATAGTCTGATAAGAAACACATTGATTTCTCGCAAGTGGTAGAAGTTACAAATGAAGTGGAGAAGTGACGATTGTGGAGATTGTAGTGGATCTTGTCAGGAAAATAAGGAAGACTTGTCTGACCACTACTCCTCGTCCTCTCAACTCCTCAACTCCTATGAAACTGTCCAACTACTTATTAACTTCTTTCCCGTGGATGTGTTGCCACAACACACGATTTCCATAGACCGTCAGACCAATACCCCAAAGAGAATTCCCCAATGTGTTGTATTTGATATCTCATAGAAAGAGTGGAGTCATGGACCACTATTATTTTGATTAAGTTAATTCAATAACTTTCTAAGTTAGTGAGGAAAGTTGCGGAACTCACTAAATTGATAATTAAACTGACCAATGTCGAGTCTGGTAAGTTTAATAATCTACTAGCTTAGGAGAAACATGACGTAAAGTTAATAGCCAGATATCAGCTCAGAAGTGACATGGTATAGGGATGGCGCTGGCATTATGCCAGTGCCAAAGTAGTGATGCGTATGAACGGGTTGGCGCTAGGGAATGACGCGCCCGAATTTATGCCAACGCCAGAAAATGATGTGTCTCTGGGGACGCGTCTGAGTTTAGGGATAGCGGCTAGGGAATGAAGCATCCTTGGGGACGCGTCTGATTTTTGAGGCTGACGCAGGCACTAGGTCAGTGCCAATGAGTAACGCGTCCCAGGGCCAACTAGAGCTGGCACTAACACTAGGCCAGCGCCAATTAATGATGCATCCCTGGGGCGCTAGGCCAAATGAGGCCGGCGCTGGTACTAAGCTAGCGCCAATCATGGGTGATGCCTTCGTTGAGCATTTCTGAGTAATGCATCCAATTAAGACGGCGTAGAAATTGTGACGTGTCCTTAAGGAAAATGCTAGAATGACATGTATACTTAAGGATAAGACGTCAAATTACGATATGTTCTTTGCGAACATGCTATTAAGCTAGAATGCGTCTTTGAAGATCAAACATTAGCTATTTTAAGAATAGATAAATGTTATCTGAACACTAATGCGCATTCGAAATGAGTTTAAGGAATTCAACTATGGATTTATGCGACTTGAAACTTCCTAAATATGGCATAAGTATTATAAATATCAGAGAGATTAAGGGATCAGTATAGAACGCATGTAACTACTTGTAGAGACTGTATTCTTAATTCTCCTGTGGAATAAATTAAAATACATCGTTTCATGTATTGATAGAAAGCTAGAAATATACGCAGAAATATGCCAGGATATTTCTATGCTTCTGCTGCTAGGCATGCTAGGAAGAAGGCGGTTTGACAATTTTAGACCTTGCCAAAAACTCACCATCTATAATTTGCATTACCTCAAATGAAGCTACAAAAGTGTAAACCGTGTAACCACTTGAAATTTGCCAACCTTCAAATTTTCTAGTTCGTGTTGCCTGTGTCATTGAACCACTCTAGTTTTCTTTTACGATCAAATAATAAAACATCTTACAAAGATATAATTCTGCTCGGATCATTTAGCAACCTGAAAATCACAATAGAACTTTTGGTTGAGAAAAAGCAAGAAAGTTTTTTTTGGTAGACCAATAGAGATTTCCATCAAATAAAAGTCATTATTTAGTTTACTGTAACTTTAATTATCAACCACTAATCAAGAATTTAATTCTAACATACATAAACCCTTAACTAGTACACATATATTTAGCAGCTAAACAAGATTTTTTCACTTATGTCCTTAACCCAAACCACACATATAAATTTAATCCCTAGATTTTTAATATTTTAATATTACCCAAGTCTAATCAAATCTACTTATGTTTCAAGTCTGTCACAATAAAACAAGATTAACTAAATCTAATAGATATTAGACTGTTTGAAATATTCTTAAAGTTTAAGAAAATTATTAAATTCTTAATTCTAAGGCTAACTTATTTTTGTAGGAATCACGGTTACACTTACCATATGCAACAAACCTTTTAACCCCCAAGTGACCCTTGTGGACGATTTTATTTTTGTAGGGGTTACAGAAGATGTACCCAAAAAATCTAGACTAACAGTTGTCTTAATCCTCGTCTCCATGTTTGGTAGGATCGCTGGGTGTAGGTTGATAGACACGTTTTGTGTCTTAAATGGTCTCATATTTAAAATGTTTTTCTCAATTGTTTGTACTAATATTGGTCTTTGTAGGTATTTTTGTGAACTAGCAACTATGGAAACGATGGGCTTAAAAAGTGTTAAAAGCAACCCAGAAGAATTGATAAAGGCACCTTCAAAAAGTGATTAATGCACCCGGGGAGATTACTAAAGGCAACCATGCTGATTGATAAAGGCACCCACAATTCAAATCAATTAATTGGCAGGAACCTTCTCATCTTATCTGCGTGAATAGATAATGAGATTTTGGACATATTCTGGAGGTTTTAATACATATATCTTATTTTATCTTACCTTAATTAGAGGAGTTTTACAAATATTTTGTTAGTTTATAATTTTTATTTTTTTTTAGATTTTATATTTGGGTATTTCTTGTCTTTGTTGTGCAGGTAGTATTTACAAATATGTTGTGGAAAATTGCCTACCATAAAGATTAGTAAAATCCAATTTTTATTTCATTAATTTCTGTTTTTTAGATTTTATTTCCTTTTTAGTGTGTGTGTGCATATTTTATTTTTAGATTTATTATTATATGTATAAAACAAACGTTTGCATACACCATTTTGCACCTTCGACAGATCACCGATTTTTAGAAAAACCCGTGGATAAGTAAGTTGAACCCGTGCCTTGGGCCTGTTGGGAGTTACCAGCTGAAAGTCCACAAGCCTTAACCTTGTACCTTTGACTAGTCTTTGACTGTAGGTATATTCTGTTAAGGTAAACCAAGCGTACATAAATTAGTGAACCCTGCATTTTGCATGTGCACAAATTCTTTTCAAACACTAGTATTTTTGTTTGTGTATGCCTCGTTGGAAACGTGTATGAAATAGACTTGAAGAAAACGATTTGTATTGTTTGAGTCCGACTCCTAACACCTTTGTTGGTAGTTCATCTGCATTCGATGAAACGGGTGAGGAAACCAATGTAACCAAAACCTAAGAGACCGTATGAACCCGTCTAGAGTAGTACGTGAATCTGGGGTAGTTCTACCCGCTTCTCATGGGGAATTTGACATCAAACCGGGAACAATTAATATGATTCGTACATTTAGGGGGGCTAGACAATGAAAATCCCTACACTCATATTAGATATTTTGAAATGATTTATGGGACCACGATTTATCCAAATGTCTCGATAGATGTACTTAGGTTGCGTTTTTTTTTTTTCCCTTGATGTGAATGCCAAAGAGTGGTATCATTTTATTCCCGCTAAAACAATCACCACTTGGGATGGCCTTGTAGATGCCGTTATTAAGAAATTCTACCCACACCATAAGACTGTTGTTGTTCGTCAGTCTATTCAAACCTTTAAGCAAAAATTAGGTAAAAGCCTACATGATTATGTAAAAAGGTTTAATGAGTTGTTATACCAGTGTCCGCATAAAGGTTTTGAAAAAGCCCATATGGCCCAAATCTTGTATGAGGGCCTAGATAGTGAAACCCGTATGTAGGTAGAAACAATGAGTGGTGGTGAGTTTACCCATCAGGAGCCTGATAAGTACTTTGACTCGTTTATCGAGTTAGGTGAGAAAACTAGGCAATGTGCCTAGATGAGAGAACCAGAAGTAACTAGGAACCCAATCCATAGGGTCAATCGCGTTGATAATGGTTCAAATATTCTTAGGCGTCTAGAAGCCTTAGAGATTAGGAGCCAAGAAAGGTCGAGTCAGGCTATGGGCTACAATAATGAGCCTCAATTTTACCCAAATGAAACTACCCGTGATCAGGTTAGTGTCTTGCATGGAGGTATGGACTCTAAATATGAGGGTCGACCCAAGTTTGACCTATATTCTAATACCTACAACCGTGGTTGGAGACATAACCCTAATTTTTCGTGGTCCAAAGGAGCTCAGCAGGGCAATGCTTCTAGCAACACACCACCAGGTTTTCCTAGAAACCAAATCAAGCTCAAGAACCAAGCCCAGTTGATAATAAGTTGATGAATTTAGAAGAATCTCTAAAACTCTTAACAATCAAGCTGTCCAGAGCAGCCAAAGGTTCGATAACTTTGTTTTGATGAGTCAACGTAACCAACAAAATAATGCTCAAGTTATTAACAACTTAGAGACTCAAATTAGTCAACTTTCAAACAGGCTAAATGATAGGGAGAATGGGAAATTTCCTATTCAACCAAATCCGAACCCAAAAGGAGTTCACCATGTAAATGGGTCGGGCAGTTCTACTGAGCACGTTCAAGCAGTAGAACAATCTAAGGGTAGTGATCAAGATGAAATAGAGTCTGGAGTCGACAAAACTCCTAGTGATACTAATGGGCTTGAGATAGATATGGGCCTAAATGAAAATATCCCTGAGAGAGTGTATACTCCACCCACACCATTTTCCCAAAGGCTTGCTAAGAAAACGTCTGGCATTTATGTTGAAATCCTAGACATCCTTAAGCAGGTTAAGATCAACCTTCCCTTGGTAAATGCAATTAAACATATTCCAATTTATGCCAAATTTCTAAAGGATATGTATATGGTCAAACGATACATGAGTGTCCGTAAAAAGGTATTCTTGACCCAACAAGTTAGTTCCCTATTTACACAACAGTACCAATTCAAATTCAAAGATCCTGGTGTTCCCACTGTTACTTGTACTATAAGCAATCAACGGATAGAAAATGCATCGTTAGATCTTGGGGCTAGTGTGGATCTGTTACCGTTCTCGGTATATGAACAACTTGTACTAGGTGAGATGAAACTAATAGGCTTACACTTTAGTTAGCCGATAGGTCAATCAAGATTCCACGTTGGATTATTGAAGACGTTTTTGTCAGGTGGAAAACTTTATATATCTAGTTGACTTTGTGATTTTAGAAACTCAACCTATCTCAGACCAAGAAATCAATATTCCGATTATCATAGGTCGTCCATTTTTAGCAACTGCTAGGGCGATAATCAATTGTCATACCGGTTTTTTCTTTTGGCAATCAAAAAGTCTCGGTGAATATTTTTTTAAAGCCTTTCAAGCTCCTTCAGACCATGACCACTATGAGTTGTTTGCATGATTGATTCTCTAGTTGAGAACACTTTTAGCAACAATAGTGTTAATGATCTGTTAGAGGCCTGCTTGGCCTATTTTGGAGCCTACTATGATGAGGATAGTTATTTTGAAGAAGCTAATGTGTTGCTAGATTCTGCACCAGTTTTGTATTATGGGAAATGGAAACGTAAACATGAACCTCTTCCTCCCACTACAGATATGTCGTCCCATCTGTAGTTAAATCTCCCACCCTCGAATTAAAGCTGTTGCCAGACACTTTTGAAATATGTGTTTCTAGGTAACGAGAATATGCTTCCTGCCATTATTGCCTCTAACTTAGAGCCTAATCAGAAAAGTAAAATAATTAGTGTTCTTCGAGAGCACAAGGCTTCCCTTGGGTGGACCTTAGAAGATTTAAAAAGAATTAGTCCTGCTGACTGTATGCACCGAATCTACCTAGAGGAGGGTGCCAAGACCTCAAGAGAAATGCAGCAACGTTTGAACCCCAACATGAAATATGTTGTCCGTACAGAGGTGCTCAAGTTGTTAGATGTGGGTATCATATACCCCATCTCTGATAGTAAGTGGGTCATCCCTGTCTAGGTTGTCCCAAATAAGTCTGGGATTACAATTATTGAGAATGAGAACAATGAATTGATCCCCACCCGAGTTACTACTGGGTGAAGAGTTTGTATGGACCACCGTAAGCTGAACTCAGTAACTAGGAAAGATAATTTCCTCTACCATTCATTGACCAGATGCTATAAAGATTAGGTGGTCATATCCATTACTGTTTTCTTGATGGATACTCTGGATATAACCAAATCCCTATAGCTCCAGAAAACCAGGAGAAAAAACCTTCCACATGTCCATTTGGAACTTTTGCTTACAGGCGTATGCCTTTGGGGTTATGCAATGCACCTGCAACATTTCAACATTACATGCTAAGTATCTTCTCGGGCAGGGTGGAATGGTTCTCGAGGTCTTTACGGATGATTTTTTAGTTTTCGGTTCTTCTTTCGATGAATGTTTGCACAACCTTACACTAGTTCTAAAACGTTGTAAAGAAAAGAACTTAGTCATAAACTGGGAAAAATGTCATTTTATGGTTAAATATGGAATAGTGTTAGGACATGTGGTGTCCGCTAAGGTAATAAAAAGTGATAGATCCAAGGGTGACATAATTTCTAAATTAAGGACTCCTAAGAATGTAACATGTGTTAGATCTTTCCTTGATCATGCTTTATTTTATCGTCGTTTCATCAAAGACTTTAACAAGATTGCTTTACCTCTGTTGAACCTACTTGCTAAAGATACTGCCTTTGTTTTTGATGAAGCCTGTGTTGAAGCTTTTGAGAAGCTCAAATCTTCGTTAACTTCTGCCCTTATTATCCGACCACCTGATTTGAACATCCCATTTGAACTCATGTGTGATGCGTCTGATTATACGGTCGGTGCTGTCCTTGGCCAACGGCATGATAAATCACTTTATGTGTTTTATTATGCTACTAAAACCTTAAATGATGCCCAAGTGAACTACACAACTACCGAGAAGGAATTGTTAGCCATCATTTTTGCACTTGATAAATTTAGATCATACCTCCTTGGGTCAAAGATTATAGTTTGCTCTGACCATGCCGTGCTCAAGTATCTTTTGTCTAAGAAGGACTTGAAGCCTCGACTGATTAGATGAGTTTTATTGTTACAATAATTTACTCTAAAGATTCGTGATAAAAAGGGTTATGAAAATGTAGTTGCCGACCATTTATCCCGTATCCTTGTTGAATCTAGAGTTTATCAGAGACCAGTCCTTGACACATTCCCTAATGAACAATTGTTTTTCATTGCTTAGTTACCCTGGATTGCCGACATTGTTAATTATTTGGTAACTGGTCAAATTCCTGAGCATTGGTCTAAACAGGATAAAGTAAAGTTCTTGTATGAGGTCAAACATTCTTTCTGGGATGATCCATACTTATTCAAATATTGTCCAGATCAGATTATCCGTCGTTGTATTCATGACAACGAAATCTCTAGTGTGCTCACTTTCTGTCACTCTGGAGCTTGTGGGGTCATTTTAGTGCAAAGAAAACGGCTGCTAATTTCTTGCAGTCTGGTTTTTATTGGCCGTATTTATTCAAACATGCCCACACATTTTGTCAAAGTTGTGAAAAATGTTAGAAATTAGGAAAGTTGACCCGCCGTAATATGATGCCATTGAATTCTATCTTGGTAATAGACATATTTGATGAATGATGTATTGATTTTATGGGTCCCTTTGTTAACTCTTTTGACAATTTTTATATTCTGCTACATGTTGACTATGTGTCCAAGTGGGTTGAAGCCATAACTACCAAGATAAGCGATCGCCACGTTGTGATCAAGTTTGTTAGAGACAACATATTCTCTCGATTCGGCATGCCAAGAGCAATTATTAGTTATGGAGGGTCCTATTTTTTAATCGTTCCTTTGAAGATATCATGAAGAAATACTCCATAAGGTTTCTACACCTTACCACCCGCAGAGTTGTGGCCAAGTAGAAGTGTCTTATAGGCAAATAAAACAAATCTTGGAAAAGACCGTAAACCCCACTCGGAAAGACTAGTCTTTGCGCTTAATAAAATCTTTTTAGGCTTACCGAACCGCTTTTAGGACTCCTCTGGGGATGTCTCCATATATGCTGTCTTCGGTAAAGCCTACCATTTGCTTGTGGAATTAGAGCACCGTGCTTATTGGGCCATTAAACGGCTAAACTTTGACCTACCAACCGTTTTGACAACAGTATGCTTAAACTCAATGAGTTAGAAGAAATTTGTAATGATGCTTACCAAAGACAAGTCATATAAGGTGAACGCGTTTCCCAGGAGAAAACTAAAATCTTTCATGATAAATCGATTATTCGAAAGTCATTTGTACCTGGTCAAAAAGTGCTCCTGTACAACTCTCATTTACATATCTTTCCTTGTAAGTTAAGATCACGATGGTCCGGCCCATACTATGTCAAGATCGTTTTTCCATATGGAGCAGTAGAAGTTGAAAATCGGAAAAATGAAGAAACTTTCAAAGTTAACGGTCAACAGTTGAAACCATTTTTGGAGTTGACCACTCATGCAGTGGAAGAATCAGAACTGAATGACCCTGACTATCAGGACTAATCTTCAAGGTAACCATGTCTGGATGACGACGCTAAACTTAGCGCTCTATGGGAGGCAACCCATATGCTTTTGGTGCACAATACTGGTAATATCTTTCCCTATATCTTTTACTTTGCTCGGTAATTCTCTTTGTTCATGCTTTTATTCATTATATTTAGAACATCGAGGACTATTTTCAATTTAAGTTTGAGGGTAAGGGAGAAAAATTTAAAATTTTAGTTGTACCAAATAAAAAATAAAAAATAATAAAAAATAATAATAAGTGAATACTTATTTTATTTCCAATAAATCGACCGCTGGGGCCCTTGTATATACCAGCTGAGTCGATCTTAGTATAAGGATCTAGACCAGTAGAATCATATCTCAATCCATCATGATTCATCCTGGCAGCGACCTTCAGATAGATATGGGAAACACCGTTCACCTTAGTCAACATGTGCACACTTCATCATCTCCATATCCATCATCTAAATCTATTAATGTGATTGAACTTTGATAGATTCCGAGTATCGTTGTCCATTGTACGACTTTCTTATTAGTAATTTATTTTCTTATAATATGAATTTTAGTACGCTAAGTGAAAACTCGTGTACATCAATTGGATTCAAAACAGGGTAATTCCTCCTGTAACCAAAGAACTTTGTAGCCAACTAAGTAGCATGTTTAGTGTCTACCCTCAATCATTCACAAGTAGATACGGTTTGGAGTTAAAGGTTTTGTGGGTATATCTCTTGTAAAACCTCACAAGACAAAACTCGTCCAATAGGGCCACTTAGTGGTTTAAAGGCTTGTTGCACCTGCTAAGTGCAATCGCGATGCCTGCGACAGTGAATTAGGATTATTTTCTTGATTAAATTTGCTCGAGGACTAGCAAATAATAAGTTTGGGTATTTGATAGACACGTTTTTGTGTCTTAAATGGTCTCATATTTAAAATGCTTTTCTCAATTTTTTGTACTAATATTGGTCTTTTGTAGGTATTTATTGTGAACTAGCAATTGTGGAAAAGATGGGCTTAAAAAGTATTGAAAACAACCATGAAGAATTGATAAAGGAACCTTCAAAAAGTGATTAATTCACCCGGAGAGATTACTAAAGATACCTCAAGCCATTTACTAAAGGCACCCATGCTGATTGATAAAGGAACACAATTCAAATCAATTAATTGGCAAAGACCTTCTCATCTTATCTGCGTGAATAGAGAATGAGATTTTGGACATATTTTGGAGGTTTTAATACACAAATCTTATCTTACCTTAATTAGAGGAGTTTTACAAATATGGGAGACGTGGAAATCAAGTAATATCACACAAGAATTTGCTTCACGCTAAAACATGGAAGACTTCTATTCCCGTGTATTTTTTGATTTGGAAATAATATCGCGTTCAAGGGGAAGGTTTCTGAGAAGATTAGGACAATGTGAAGACTTGGTAAGGTAATAACATGGCTGGGAATCGATTAAAAAGGAAGAAAAAAAATATCTTTCTGCCCGAGAATATTTTCTGTGAAAAGAGAGAAGATCTTGAAGATTTGGAAGAGTTAAGGAGGTTATGAGGTTATTGTAGTATAGAAGAGTTGTAGAAGATTTTGGGGGTACACGGACTTACAGAGAGACACATATATCTAGAGAATCGATCAAAGAAGAAATCTATCTTTCTGCAACCATCTAGACCAAGGAAGAAGAAGAAGAAATCGTTGTCGTAGGTTCAATCTCTTGTTTATTACTGTTACCAAATCCTTCAAAATCAACACCTTTTGCAATAGAAATTGCTACAGTGTCTGTGACAGTTCTGGAGCTTAATATACATCAGAGCTATCGTTCTTTTGTTACAGCTCCTCAAGGCAGTCGTTAAATCGATTAAAAACAAAAGAAAAATTGTAAGCTTCTTTACATTAATAAAATCCATGATTTCATAATTTTCTTTTGTTTTTTTTGCTAAGAGTAGCTAAACTATTTCTCTAGGTGTAAGAGGAAGCTATTTTTGATGGACATTTATTAGTTTTCAATTTCTTTAATATATTACTCTATTTTTGTGCTTTTCAACGATTAATAATTTTCTCTTCTAAAAAAGCTTCAAAATAATTGTTCGGGATAGTCTTTAGGCTATTGATATTTTACAAGCGAAAGAGAATTAGATTTTTGACAAAACAATGAAAGTTGTATTATTAGAGTTTAAAACGATAAATCTTCCGAAACATGGGATTGAGTTCAAAATTGTTTTGAGTAACTAAGAGTAATTTTCTAAGTAGTGATTAATTAATTTTACAAACATCAAAAGTAGTGGAATCCGAAACCCTATAATTTTCTCTTATTTTTCAACAAATCAATTTGTTAGTCATTTTTCTTAAATTTTAATTCATAAACTCATTCAACAATTTCTTAATTAAGCATACAACTAGGGTATTAATTAGAAATATTATAATCAATCTACGTGGACAAACCCGTACTTACCGCTTCTACTTTGTAGTTGTCGTGCGATTGTGGCTATAGGTTTTTGGCCTATCATAGGTTCCGGATTAATCCCCGTAAAGTCATCCTTAATGATTAGGTAACATTCTCTAGAAATCTATAGCCGCAATCGCACGACATCTACAAAGTATAAATGGAAAATACGGGTTGTTCCCACAAGAATTGATGATATTATGTATAATTATTAAACAAATTATGTGCTAAAAACGAAGAAATTGTTGTGGAAAGATTTTATGAATTTAATTAAATAAAATAACTAAAAAAATTGATTGATTAACAAATAGGGTACAAATCTAGGGATTCGGATTCCACTAATTTTAATGTTTATAAAATTAATAATTTAATATCTTAAACTATTCCTCTTAAAATACTCAAGACAGTTTTGAACCTAATCTCATATCTCGGAAGGTATAACGCTTTAAATTACTATTACGACTTACACCGTTATGCAAAAATCCAATTTCCTTCGCTTATAAAAGGTTAATAGTTGTAAAACTATTCAGAACAATTAAATTAAAGCATTTTAAGAAGAGAAATTGTTAGTCATTAAATAACACAAATAATGAAGTAAATATGTCAAAAGAATTAACATTAAAGAATACACATCAAAAATAGCTTCCTCCTCTATCCTAATAAAAAGGTTAATTACTCATAGAGATAAGAATAGAAGAAAATTGATAAATCATTTGAATTTATTAAATAAAAAAAGCTTACAAATTTTCTTTTATTTTTCTATCGATTTCACGACAGATCTCAAGAGTAGTAGATGAAGCACTGACTTATCGGGAGTTAAAGCATGAACTGTCGCTGGACTGTTGGAAAAACCGTCGTTGAAGCTGTTGAATTGGCGACGGTTTCAACGACAGTTTTAGGACGACTTTTGTTCTTCTTCTTCCTCGATCTCACTGAGTTGCAGAACTTTTTTCTTCGATCCTGGTTCTCGACAGCTTCCCTTGAATGATATCCTTATCCTCCTATTTATATTACACCAATATTTAACTCCTAAATATCTTCCAAATTATCCAAATATATACTCTCTTAACTCTCGATAATATTTTCTCCCCGAGAATATTTTCTCGTTGTTTAACTCTCGATCAAAAAACTAGATGTTGTTTCCTTATCATATCACAAATATTCTTGATGCAATCCTGAAATTATATCTCAGAGAATATTTTCCTTGTCTTTAAATAGAACTGACGAGAGAGATAACCTTTCCTTATTTTATTTAGAGAAACAATATTTGACGTGAGATTTTGTTGATCTTTACGTTTCCAAATCATGTACCAAATCCTAATAATAAGGCAAGAATATACTCTTGTCTTAACTACAAAAACAACCCAGAATCACGTTAACTAATTCTAAATAGTTCAAAAGAAAGAAAATACTCCCGTCAAAATTTTATCTGAATTTAAAATGAGGTGGGTGCCCTTAATCCAAATAGTAGGTTCCTTTAACAAAACTCTCGGGGTGCCTTTAACATTTTGTAGGCTAATTTTTTATAAAAAAATTTCTTCAAAAGTACTTAAAAACATATAAAATAATATTAGTATAAAACTAATATTATCAATATAAAATTAAAATTAAATAAGACATATAAATATGTCCGGCAAAGTAACAGATATAACCATAATATTTGGCCTTAGAAATCGGAACCAGGCCCAAATCTTATAATTCGACTCTAGGCTCTAGCTTGGATTTGAGCTCCAATGCATGTTAGCCGGACATAACAGGACTCTAACAGCCACTGTACTTTCATTTGTTAACACAAGTGGTTGTAAAATTAAATCATTATTCACTTATAAAATTTCTGGTTTTCATTGAGTAGATCACTAACCCTCGAGCTCATTGGGTAAGAGAGTACCCACAAAATTATAAATAAGAGAAAAAAACTGAGAAAGGATATATCTTGCTTATTCATTTAAGTAGTGCTTGATTTCTTAATGATGGGATTCCTAACTTAATTTTACTACATTGTATATTTTTTATTCCAAAAAACTAAAATGTTATTATTGGTAATAATCACTATAAATTGTAAATGAAATCTATGGATATATTGGTAATAATCACAATAGATTGTGAATGAAATCTCTGGATACTGTGTTTTCAACAATGCTATATAGCCTGAATAAAATTCCGGTTGCATAAATACCAACTGATGAAGGGATTTGTTGGAATGAAATAAGGGATATTTAGACTTTAGTATCTAACTTAATGATTAAAATTATGTTTAAATCTTAAAAAGTACAATATTAGAGTTTGATATCTACAATTTTAATTGACCGCCTTGACCGTTATAAAAACTAGTTAAATAGTTAAATAATCAATTAAAATTTAGATTTTAATTTATTTATTAATTTTACCATTTAACTTTATCAATTAAATTAAATAAATAATAATAGAAAAAACCTAATATCTTTTTTATCCACGACCACCGCGGCCCCTTTTTTTCATCATCTTCTTCGACTCCCAATGACCTTAAAACCTTCATCACATCCCATCTTGATCAGCTTGCTCCTCCATTTTATACTTCACTGTTTTATTAGTGTAAAATCACTCATTTATTAGTGCAAAAATAAAAATGATAACAATATTAAAACAATCGATCGTTATTCTATAATAAAGAGCCCAAAAAAGGCTTTTTTTATTTATAACCCACACTTTTGTTAACCATAATATATTTGATATCCGTCGGTATATATTGATTATAGTTTTAAATTTGACCTTTTCCAATTTATATTTATAATCCAAAAACTACGTAAGTGAGTTATCGAGTAACCCAATAAGTGAGATTCGGGAATAGTAACTCAGTGACTCTTTCTTTATTTAATATTCAATTCATATACAAAGGTTCTCTTTGTACTTTTCCAGTAGCACATGTTATCATTCACTGGTTCTCCCTGAATGCCTAAAGGAGCTGCAATTAATCACCAAAGAAAATTGTGAACGATATGCGGGTTCGAGCATCCACCAAAAGGGTTTGCAACAAGAACAATGTCCACCTACCATTATATCCACCATACCTACCGAACTATTACCTCAACCTTTCTAGTGTAGGTAATGGCAAGAGCTGCATACATCCATTAGGCTTAAAATACTGTTTGGTGATTGAATCTCCAAATAGAAAAACGTGAGATCTGATTTTTTGAGGTGGGAGTTTAGATTCTTATTTTCCATGATTTTGTTGACTGTAGTTAAGTATGAAGATCACCAGGGATGTATTTTTTCCTAAATATTTTTTTTCTTCTGTCTTTTGGAGAAGTCAACAAGATAGATTATAGTATTTTTTTTAAATGAGATAGATGATAATAAAGCAGAAAGATAAAAGAGGGGAGAAAAATAAGTTAGGCTTTTATTTAGAAACCTTATACAGGGGTTTCCATTTCAATAGAGGAGCTTCTCATGGTTTAAGGGTAACCTAAATATTAGATAAGGGATATCTTATGATAATAGTAAATACTTATATTACCCTTTACTCTATAACATAAACAAAAAACCGATTAAAACCTAAATAAAAAATTCTTCTTCTTCCCAATCGTAAATCTGTTTCTCTTCAACTCTCCTTCTCCCCAATTTCTTCTCCATCAAATTCATCGTCGATTCGAAAATTTATAATCGTCAATCAAACACTATTATAAAGATGACAAATTCTACTAACCGTAAGCTATTTTTCTCAATTTTATGATTGTAATGTGTTAGAACGATTGATTTCAAGTCCAAAAATTAGGTTTCCAGAAACATTTACGGTTGGGTTCGATTGGAATCCCAACCGTAAATATATGTTCTCAAGAACCGAACCCAACCGTAACTGGTTTCTTTTAAATTTTACGTTTGGGTTATTAAAATACCCAACCGTAAATCAGAAGGAAGGAGATGAAGATGATAATTTACGGTTGGGTTCGAGCCAATTAACCCAACCGATTTTCTGACACAAAAATCTCTCCCAAAATACCCAGTTTTACGGTTGGGTCCGAGTCCAAGAAACCCAACCGTAATTCTTCCTGGACACTTTTTTGTATTTCACCGTTTTGATCATAACTCCCTCATACGATGTCCGATTGACCTCATTTTTTTTGTGTTGGCTTCGTCTTTCAATTCTCTACAAGATAGAAAAGAAAAAAACTTCAAATATATTCATCTAATTTTAAGGTTGGGTCTGAGTGTTTAGACCCAACTGTAAATCTTCCTGGAACTTGTTCTTCAAAATCGACTTCTTTTACGGTTGGGTTTTGAGGTACTTTCCCAACCGTAAATCTTCCTGGAACTCTTGTTTCAAAGTTTTTTTCCATCATTTAGCCTCTTCTTCTCATGCCGGAATGAACTCCTTTCCTCTTCTTAATTATTTTAACACTATTTCCATTGATTTCGGATGATTCTCCTAAAGAAACAAATAAAATGGAAAACAAAGTAATAATTTTTTTTTGAAGATTAGTTACGGTTGGGTCCTATGCTAAAACTAGGGCTGCACAAACCCGACCCAACCCGCCAACCCGACCCGCACCCGCCCAACGGGTCGGGTGCGGGTGATTTTTTTTATACCCGTTTATCAACGGGTCGGGTGCGGGTGATAAATCCTCTCACCCGACCCGATCCGCCCACCCGCCATCTCACTCATAGAGTCATAAGACTCATATGTATCTTCATTCTTCATTCATCGACTCTGTCTCTATTCTCTTCTCTGTTCTCTATTCTACTTCAACGATTCTTACTTCTCTTTCAGTTCATTTGTTTCAGAAGTTACAGAGCACACCACCACCACCACCGTGAACCCAAGAATCATCACCACCACCTTGTTTCTTCTGTTGAATCTCTATCAGGTACAGGTACTGTTTTTTTTTTAAAAAAAAAATTTGTCCTAATTGAAATTAATTTTTGTATCATTACATGATTGAGTAGCAATTGATTATGGGTTTCATTAGTTTTGAGTGATTGTGAATCTGTGATGCTCATACCCAGCTGTTGTTTTCTTAATTAGGGTTTTTAGGTAAGTTTTAGGTAATTTTAATTAGGTTTATTTGATCGTTTTCCTCTTCACGAAAGTTTTAGTATCCACCATAAGTTGTGACCTGTGAAGATGTGAACCATTTTTCTCTGTCAGTTATTTCTCTGTTGAAGATGTGATACTTATGGATGAATCATTGAAACTGCTGCCTGTTGGAAGATGCAATACGTGTACTTGGACTAAAGCTTGTTAGTTTAAATACAAAAAAGAACTGTGACAGAACCTAATGCACTGGTCATTGTAGTACTTGGGATTAGAATGTTATGTGATTTGATGGATTCCTTATGAATTGGTGTTTATATAGTTTGTCAACTAAAATTCTATTAACTACTGCATTAATAACCATTGTATCTAGTATTATGAATTTTCACTAGTGTATTTATCAGTTGTGGTGGGACATTAGAAGGGAATAATGAGAAGATTGACACACAAGAATCACAATCTCGTATGAATGTGTAACTTTTCAAAAATACCAGGGGCAAATCATTAGATGTGTCAAAGGTGTAATTGGATCACTCGTCAAACATATGTCTCTGACTGTGTTGCATAAATTGCTTCAACCAACTTCTTGGTTGTTAGAGTTTGAGGTCATGAATTAGGAATCAGAATAATTGGTATAACGATGTATATTGGTGGTAAGCCAGCTAGTTTACGGGTATATCTTTTCTTTGTCTTCTACGGTTCTACCTGGTTTGGTTACGAAACTAAAAGGTTTATTCTGATCAAGCACTTGGTGGACTTCTCTCACCTATAAAGTTCTTGAACAGAGCTTTGCAAATTAATATATCACTTATTAATGTTATTACTTAGGCCTTGATCTTGGATTAGTGTCTTATCTGATTCTTCTCACAAAAAGTTTTTTAGCTTTCTATTGTTTGTATCGCCAATCTAGAGTTTGCACTTTTAAGTTGTTCCTGATGATCTTATTTGCCACATAAGCAAACCTTACATAGTGGGTAGAATTCTACCTTTAAATTTTTATAGTCGGGTTTAATGTAACTTTGGAGCTTCAGTACCTCCCCATGTGTTTTTCTGCAATCCTGGTCAGAAAATCATTTATCATAAGGTATCTCATTTACTGTTTTAGGGAGATCATATTAAGTACTCACACCCCACTTTGTCTGTCATGATTTGTTAAATTTCATGTCATTTCCTCATTGTGTAGCAGTACAACAAACAAGATGGTGGGGTTTTCTTATGAGTTGCGTCATCTGTGCAAGAAGTTTCAGACTTTTTTTTCTACTTTTTGTTACTTTTCCATTTTCAATCTAGGTTAGTTATTGTTTTCTGTGACTGAATATACTATTGGGGTTTGTGGATTTTAGGGCAATTGTGTGCATGTTCATTTTCCTGTGATTGGTGAAGTATTTTTCCGCTGTTATATTACTCTACATCAGGTGCATCACATCGTCAAATACTTAGCTTTTATGTGGATTTTCATGGATTTTACTTAATTTTTTATGGATTTTGATCAGTTTTACATTTTTCAATGTGTATAACATGTTCAATTGGAAAGCCTTTAGTCAACATCTTGTAATACATATAACTAATTCTAATACATATTCTAATGCATATTAATAGTACTATTGTATTTGACTAATTCTAATACATATGTATATATGATAACTCACCCCTTCTGCCATCTCTGCCTTGTAGGTTATCACCATGGTTGAAATCTCAGAAGATGACGTTAGTTCAGATCTTCCACTTGTACAAGGAAGACCATCCCAAAGTTGTATGAGACCTCCACCTCAACGTCAACAGGCATCCTTAGCAGGGACAAGGAGTACAGCTGGGTCATCAGCGTCACCATCTAGTCAACCTTCATCATCCGCGACACCATCTTCTCAACCTTCATCATTAATTAAGAAGCCTAGAGTTGGTGTGAAGAAATCTTGGGTATGGAATCACTTCGATATTATAGAAGATGGTGCTAAAGCAAAGTGTAAGCATTGTCCAAAGGGTCGGGGTAGTTACAAGATTGGTGGTAAAACACATGGGACTACCAATCTTTCTCATCATTTAGAGAAGTGTATTGAGTACAAGAAGTCAGTTAATAAGGAGCAGGGAGGACAACAGACACTTGGTTTTCAGCCGTGCAAGTCGGGAGAGGAACCACAGTTGGTGGGGGTCAGTTTTTCTCAAGAAGGATGTAGAAAAGCGTTGATTAGGTTTATTATTACAGATGAAATGGCTTTTTAGAATTGTTGAAGGCGAAGGTTTTAGGGCTTACAGTAAGTTTCTTGAGCCGAGATTTAAGATTCCAAGTCGTATGACAGTACATCGTGATATATGCATGTTGTTTTTGAATGAAAAGGCCTCATTGATAAGTTATTTCAAGACAAATAAGACAAGGGTATGTCTTACTACTGATACTTGGACATCGATGCAGAACTACAATTACATGGTTGTAACGGCTCATTTTATTGATCGGGAATGGAAGCTGCATAAAAGAATCATCTGTTTTTATTTGATTGAAAGTCACGAAGGTAAACAAATTGTTAAGGCTTTGGAGAAACGTTTGGTGGAATGGGGGCTTGAGAGAGTATTCACTGTCACTCTTGATAATGCATCTGCGAATAAAACTGCTATTGATTATTTGAGAAAACAAGTTGTTAGTTGGGGTTTTTCATTACTTGGAGCTAAATTTTTGCATGTTAGATATGCGGCTCACGTACTTGCTCTTGTCGTTAAGGATGGATTAAAAAAGTACCATACATCAATTCTCAGAATCAGGGCAGTGGTAAAGTATGTCACAAAATCTCCCGCAAGATTGAAGAAGTTTATGGATGCTGCTGAGATGGCAAGGATATATTATAAAAAAAGGTTTGATTTTGGATGTGAAAACGCGATGGAATTCTACTTATTTGATGTTAGTTGCTGCAGAGAGGTTTGAAAAAGCTTTTGAAAGGCTACATGAGTCAGATAGGGCATTCTGTGAGAAGTTTTGTTATGATATTTCAGTACCATTTTTTTCTATGGGTGACGATGATGACAATGTTGATATAGATGTTGATTTTGATCTAGATTCTGACGATGAAGAAGAAGAAGTAGATGTTGCTCTTAGAAAATCCAAGAAGAAGAAAAGGCCTCCAGTGCATGCTCCTGAAAGATATGATTGGTGCAATTCCAGAGTTCTGATTCAGTTTCTAAAGGTATTCTACGATTCAACTGTTGCTTTTTCAGCTTCTACATATGTTACTTCCCACTCATTCTTGGAGGAAGTCGGTACTGTTCGTCAAGAATTAGAAGATTGGAAAAATAGATACGAGGATCCTTTCTTAAGTCACATGGGCGATGTAATGTTGCTCAAGTACAACAAGTACTGGGGAGATTTTGAAAAAATGAATTCGTTGATGTTTATTGCTGTACTTCTGGATCTACGAGAGAAAGAACAAGGATTGTATGTGACTGTTGAAGATTTAGTTGTGCATTACGACCCTGTGATAAAACAAAGAAGGGTAAAATCTTGGGTTGATAAAGTTAAAAAGGATTTTGATGAACTGTTCACAGCTTATAAATTAGAACATACAACTGAAAGTGTGATATCTTCATCCGAGTCTCTAGATAACTCTAGTTCTACTTCTGTTCAAGGTTCTTCTATTTCTAGCAAGGCTAAGTATAAGGAAGAAAGGAATAAACGCAAAAGCCAATTGAGTACTGTGGAGGATCATAGAAGATCTGAGGTGGAAAGATACTTGGCTGAGCCTATCTACTCTTCGACCAATGAGGATTCTTCTTTTGATATATTACTTTGGTGGAAGATCAACTCTGCGAGGTTTGACATTTTGCCACTCATAGCCAAAGATATATTTGCTATACATGTTTCTTCTGTTGCTTCTGAATCAACTTTTAGTACCGGAAAACGAATTTTGGATCCTTTTCGAAGTTCCTTAAAGCCTAGAACACTTGAGGCATTAATTTTATTACAAAATTGGTTACGTACACCAATTGACAAAGATTCTTCTAGCCTTGGAGTCGAGGAGGAGGAGGTTGATGTTCTTGAGTCGGGTATAATTTGTACTTCATGGATCATGGTTATTAACTTCATATATTATTATTACTATTGGTATTTTTAATCTTTTTCATTCTAATTGTTCACTTCTTTTGTTGCAGAACTATTTGGTAACCTTGCTGCTTCTTCCATCATCGTAGATGACGATTGATTCCTATTCGGCGACCTGGATGGTGCTTCTACTAAGATGAACTTGTTTTTGTTGCTAGTTGGGAAATGTCGTAGAATTGCATATTAAAACTTTAATTTTATTGTATAATTTTGAATGTTGGGATTTAGATTTTAAGATTATCGATTGTTGGTTAAAATGGTTTATCAGGTGGCGCGCGTGAGGATCAAAAAAACAGCCAAGTTCATGAAAAGAATTTGCATCATTTTCTGGGCGGGTGACCCGCACCCGCCCGACTCGACCCGCCATCTGGACGGGTCAGACCCGACCCGACCCGAGGACCAGGCGAGTCGGGTGAGGGTGAAAAAAAATTAACCTTGAGGTCAAACCTGACCCGACCCACCCGATGTGCAGCCCTAGCTAAAACCCAACCGTAAAACTGTTACGATTGATTGTTCCATGAAAATACGGTTACGGTTAGATTAGGATAAACACCTAACTGTAATTGTTAGTTACAGTTGGGTACGATGCTTAAAACCCAACCGTAAAACTGTTACGATTTTGGTTTTCCGCCATGAAATTACGTTTACGGTTTGGTTAGGATGAACACCCACCGTAAATGGCGTTTACGGTTGGGTTCGACATGAAAACCCAACCGTAAAATTCTCTGAATCACAAAAAAACATAATTTTTTACGTAATTTCATCAAATTGGAGCCATAAAAAGACCAAGAGTTTAAGTTAGAGGTATAGCTGACTACTGTGGTTGAGTGAATCAAAATCTAGGGTTTAAAAAAAAACCCTAAAATATTCTATTTCATTTCTTCTACTTTTTCTTCCCACCAAACCAAAAAGAATTTTTTTTTGATTTGATTTGATTAAGTATAAGATTATTTTAGATTAATTATTATTAGCCTAATCTATTACCTAATTAGTTTTACTAATATTAACTAATCAGGGATAGTTTAGCTATTATGAAAATATCATGGATAAGGGTTTTTTGAAATTCCCTTCAAATGTCCCTATTTTATCTTCACATGGGAAGCCCCACTATTAACTTGACAACCCCTATGTAAGCTTTCTTTGTTTAAAAGGAAACAAAATAGTCCTAAAACTCGACTTGAAGGTTTGAATCGATATTATTTCAATTCAACTCAACGAACTAGCTATGGGTTATGAATTAGAGTCATTGGACTATAGTTAATAAATTAAAATTTTTATATGGGCTATAAATAATATGGGCTATAATTAATAAATATATGAGTTATATTTAAAGGAAGCTATAAATAAATCTTTAGCTGAAGCCTTAACCCAGTTATATCCCTTAGCTGGTAAGGTGACAAATTTGTTATTGCAACGATGATGGGGCAAATTGTTTCGAAACCTAAGTAATTGTCATCTCTATCAACTTATCCAACACACTGATGCCCATGAAGTAGCAAATATATTCCTTCCATTTGATTCCCGGGACCCTAAAATACTCTTCGTACATACAACTTATTTTCATATCAGTCAAATCATTCATTACCTTCGACTACTCTCATTTATTCTCTGCAAAAGTTGGATACTTGGATCTAATCGTTTGGTAAGTTGAAGAAGCTGAAGATAAAATGGGCGATCGTGGTCGGGGTGGAGAAGAAATTAATTTTTTTTATTCTGTTAGTTAACTACTAAAGTTAAATGAAAAAGTTAGTAAATTTAAATTAAAATCTAATATTAAGTTGGTCATTTCTGTATTTAACCCGACTTTTTAACAGTCAAGGCGGTTAACTAAGATCCTGGATACCAAACTCTAATATTGAACTTTTTAGGACCCAAAAACGTAACTTTAGTCAAAAAGTTGAGTATTAAAGTCTAAATAACCCATGAAATAATTAGAACATCTCCAATAGAGGGTGAAAATATTATTTTTTTCATGACACATAGGGATTTTAGACTCCCATTTAGCATAAATTCATCTTCAATAGTTAGATTCTACAAACTAGGAGGGATGAGATATTAAATACAAAGGTGTTAAAGAAAGTCTTAACTACACCTTTGGATTCACTTCCATGTCATATTTTTTAATATTTTTTCTTTTTAATAATTATTTAAAATAAAAACTAAACGGTTAAGATTTTATCACATAAGATACCCTAAGGATTAAATCCTATACTATTGGTGATAGTTTTTAGCTATGTGGTCTTATATTTGCTACATGTGTAAACTCTCATAAATAAATGTATTAATAATTCTTCCACGTGGGATTTTTTACACCCGCTATTGGAAGTGCTCTCATGAAAACTAACTTTACTATTGTGTTTATGTGGAATTACTGCCTAATTTAGTTAGTAGCCATGCCCTAACTATTCTATAATATAGAATCAGCTTCTATAAATCTGTTCTTTTAAGAAAAAGAATTCATCTGGTACTCCCGGCGCCACATGCACTCGAATTACTCTGTTGCGTAACAGTTTTACAAACACTACAATTTACAAAACATAAACATTTAAAAGTTAAAACCAACTTGAGAATCCATTTATGTATAAGCAATTCTTCTAAAATTCATTATGTAGTCTTTTTTCTTCTATGTGGATTTTTAATTAGTTAGGCAGTGAAAATTGGGGTTTTTAAGAAGAATAAAAAAAATAAGGAAAGAAGGAGGAGCAGAAGAAGATGAGTGATAGACACATTTTGTGTCTAAATTGTTCTCAATTATTTGTATTATTAGTGCTCAATTTATACTTATTGTATAATTTTATGTATTTGTAGGTATGTTTAGAAAATAAAATTTTACGGAAAAATTGGTTCGAAAAGTTATAAAGGCACCCAGAAAATTACTAAAGGCACCCACCTTATTTAGTTCAAAATCGAAATTGGCGGGAAACCAATTCTTCACGTGTGAGGATACCTGAATTAGTACATGTGCGAGATTTAGGGGATTTAAAGGCTGTTTTCGATATCTAAAAGAAGAATCAACCAAAACATATCTAAACACATCATTCACAAGTGTTTCTTGCGGCGAAAAATGGCTGGAAAACTCGAGATGGCCGGAAAAAGGAATTATTCTTCGATTTGGATTTACACGAGAGTTAGAGTTTGTTTTAGATTGAGATTTGCTTCCTTATCGATTAAGAAAGTCTAGTTAGGGTTTACTAATCCTATATAAAGCAAAGAGATCGAGAAAAAAGTTGGCCAGAGTCGGGAGAAAAAGTTAAGGAAAAAAAAAATCTCGAGGAAGAAGATGAAGAACAGAAAACCAAAGATGTGAACTGTTGTTTAATTCTGTCATCTTTTCTCTTTTCTATACATCACCCAGAATCAGTCGTATACCTGGCAGTTGTTTATCATCTTTTACCACCGCAGAGAACAATGATTGCAACACTTATATCCGTAGCTGTTTTATGTGTTATTTTTATTTTTCTCTTCTTTTAAACACTTTGAGTTATGAACAATTATTTTGAGAGAGTGTTTGATATGAGGAGCTAAACCCCATTCACATCTTTGATTTTTGCATTGATTTAAAATTGATTATACGATTTTTACTAAATAGTTGTTATTTCCTTTGATGTTTCATGCTTAGTCTAGGTCTCTTGATGTCCCATGCTTTTGATTTACAACTATTGCTTTGAAAATCTACTTATTGGCAATATTTTAGAACCAAATTGAATGTACAAGTTACATAATGATTGTTCTTATTGAATCACTTAAAAATTGGTTAATGGTGGAATCCTTAGTCTCAATTTTCTCTAAATTCTTGAATCAACTTTTAATTGAGTTCTCAAGTTTAGTATTTAAATTAGGTCTAAACCTAATCTTCACAAGTCCTAGCGGGCGAACTATTTTTACCACTTTTCTAAAACTCCCAATAAACCATCTTTATTCTTTCTTTAATAGTTGGTGATAACAGTATCGAGATTTTTTATTTTTTGCATATTAGACACTATTGATTAAGGTTGTTCCTTACATACATTTTAATGTTTTGATCATATTGATGATTGTTTAAAGATTTTAGGCTGGTGGTGATGAGTGATAACGATGGAAAAAGATGTAGGTTTTTGAGGGTTAATTAGGCACGTTTCTAAATCTTAGACTAACATGTATAAAAGTAGCATGTCAATTAATATAAGCACGAAAGTAAAACCTGATTAATATAATTGTTCCATCCAACATGATGCCACGTCAATTGTTTTTTATGCATCCTAAATATTCTTTGGGCTATATAACATTATTGATTACGTTTAATCTCAGAATTCACTGTGGTTGTTCCTTTCCTAATTAGTGGATCACTTGGCTCGGCTATGATGGGAACATGTCTCATATTTGGAATACGCAACCCCTTTTGATTATGCGACACATTCGACTTGTTAACAAACTTTTAACATGAAAATAATGTTATGGATTAATTAGTTTTCTAACTATTTTAATTCATAATCTATTCATCACACATCTACTCCAAGAATTACGAACATCTCATGGAATTACAGTTATCTTATAAAACAACTTCACTCTTCACGCTAAATTATAGTTTAGACTTTAGAGTGGTTCTAAACAAACCGATGAAAAAACTCCCCCAAAATAACCCTAAAAAACAAAATGACGAACTCTTTTAAAGAGTGGTGGGGTCCAAACTGAATGTCGTAGGACCCAGTAAAAAAAGTTATATATGAGAGGAGATTTTGAAGGAATTTTTCTAAACGGTTTGTTTAGAATTTTTCATCATAGATTATTAGCAACCGCTAATTAATGATATGTATATATCATAACAAAAATCATCTTTTTTTGAAGTAAAAAAAGACATCCTCGTTCTTCTAATCTCCTAAAGTTATCTGGAGTTCCGATTCAATTTAAACACCTATCAATGTCATTCATGGATTCAAGGTTGCTGAATCTGGAGCTATGATTTCCTATTTGCAGTTTACGGATGATATTCTCATCTTTATAGATGCCAATAAAGAGGAAGTTATTAGACTATTTATCATTCTCTCAATTTTTGAAGCTTTAACCGACATGAAACTTAATATGGAGAAAAGTACTATGCATGGTGGGTGTAAGAGCTTGTGATATTGTTTCTGATTTGTCCAAGGAGTTAGGGTGTAAAAATGAAAAACTGCCAATTAAATATCTGGGTATGCCCATAGGTGCTAGCTTTAGAAATATCCCAGTTTGGGATATAGTTTTAGAAATTTTCTCTGGGGAGTTGTGGAAGGCCGAAAGAAGATGCCTTGGGTAGCTTGGTATAAATTTTGCACCTCTAAAATGAGTGGTGGTTTTGAAGTGAAAAGCCTTAGAATTACTAATAAGGCTCTTCTTGCAAAATGCGTGTGGATGTATTCTAGGTTCAAGAATACTCTTTGGAGGAAGACAGATCAACAAAAATTCAAAGTTAAAGAGGAAGAGGCTTTACCTGCAGATGATAATCCAGTTCAAGGAAGAAGTCTATGTATGAATGTGACTAAAATGGTACCTGAAATCCAGAATTTTATTACCTACAAAATTAGAAATGGGAAAAGTGTTAGGTTCTGGATTGATAAGTTGCTTGATAGAGGTTGTTTGAAAGATATTTATCCTGTCATTTTTAAAGCCTGTAAGGACAAGCAAGCTTTTGTTGCAGATATGATCATAAATGGTAGATGGGAAGGTAATTTCATAAAATGAATAAATGAAGTGGGATCTTCTCAAAAGGGATATAAGATGTGCATATTCTTGTGGAGAAAGCTGATGAGATAGATATTTTGGACAACTTTAGCATGTTATGAAGCTATTGCAGGGAACATATAAGAGTGTAATTTTGAAAAGTTATTATGGAAAAATCAAATTCCTTCTGAAATTAACTTTATGCTATGGGATGTTTTTAATAACTTTCTCCCAACTAGAGTTATGCTTAGAAATAGAGGTGTTATTTTGGAAATTGAAGAGTGTGTGATGTGTAATTCTGAAGTAGAGACTACTGATCATCTTCTATTACATTGCAACTACATTTTTAAAGTCTTGGACAATTTTATCAAAGCCTTTCGAATTTCATGGCTATTGCCGGCGACTGTTCTTAAACTATGTGAAGCTTGGGATTGGAATGTTCTTAGAGGAAGATGTAAGGAAGTGTGGAACATCCTTCACCACGCTTTGTTTTGGAATATTTGGAAGGAAATACAATGATAGGGTATTTAAGGCGAAGCCTAAATATGTAGATGAGCTCATTTTTTAACAAAGCAAACGTTGATTCTTTGGTGCAGTGAGATGAATACTTTCAGGCATATTAATCGTAATCAAGCTCTATATAATTGGGAGCTGGTTCTACATATGTAATTTGTTTCCTGAGTTTTTGTATTGTTTTTTTTTTCTTTTCAATATAAACTCTTTCTGTTAAAAAAAGTCATTTCAATTTGAAGTTGATGAACATATATATTCACATATCAAAATTCAAAATATATGATATCAAAATTCAAAATTCAAAAATCTATAAATTTTCCTTTAATAAGAAAATATCTTCATGTGTATAGAAAATATTTCTATAAAATAAAAAAAAATAAAAAAAAATAAACACCGTTAAATTAGGATTCATGGTGTTATTGATAATTCAGTAATGAAAGACAGTTAAAGATTAATTTTCTTTAGGAACTGTTTTTATGAACTATTATATATCCAAGGTTAAATATTTAAATCATTTCAGAGTTTTTTCTTACTTTGTTCGTGTCAACAAACAATTCGAGATACCTCTATTTTTATAGAACAAGTCAGAGTCAAATAACACAACTACCTATAATTATGAATCTGACAATTGTTTCTTATAATTTGGATTCTATTTTCTGTAGGTAGCGGTCTAATTCCACGACGGACCGCCGCAAGAAAAACTATAACCAAAATCCTTTTTATCCGGCATTAACTTGGAACTACATGCATCTAAAGCACCTTTTACTAAGATCAATGTAGTTGCATGTAAACCTAGAGCAATCGCATATGAACCAAGAAGTCGCCATGTCCTATTATTAAGAATAGTGAATTACTATTCTCATTAATAGCATTCAACCAACCGGGTAACCATATGCTTTAACCTGCATTTAACGTTGGGACATTCGTTGAAGATAAAAGTACATCGAAGCCATATGAAGTCTTACCATGAACAGAGTGTATCCATTGGGAAAATATAGGTTCGATCAAAATTTGTTTCTCCGAAGTATCAAAAGTAAACATGACATCGTCATGAATATAAAATCCCAAAGTAAGGAACCCCAGAAAAAAGCTGACCCAACTTAAATGAGATTTGATAGCTTCTTTATGGTCTAACAGTCTGAGAATGAATCAAGATAAATTACGTCAAAATAAAATCCACGTGTCACATGAAAAGAAGGGGTCACATTACTCGGAATTTTTTGACCTATTCCCATCGTAGCCTCAAGTTTCATACCTTTTGATTGGTGAGAATAAAGTTCCACAAAAAGTGGGTCTATAAGTTTTTCAAATTTTTATATTTTTAGGCAAAAAAATAAAAAAAATAACCTCTTTTTGTAGGATGGACTTCCTCATCACCATCGACCACGTTCAATAAAATCTAAAAGTGTACCATATAACTATAAATATATAGCTGAAAAAAGACCAATAAAAAAATCCAACAATATTGTAATCCTTCATATTAATTTAAGTAAGTGATTATGTATCAAAATGAATGTATTTGATTTCCACATATATATCGTATCAATTTAAAAATAAACATTATATATAATACTACTTCCATTTCATAAAAAGAGTTACTATCACTTTTTCAAATTGACCTATTTTTAGACTAAAATGAAAAGACGATAGTAACACTTTTTCAGAAATGGAGGAAGTATATCCTTGAAAATCCACGTACATTCTTAAGAATAGGTGTTATAAAAGAATTTATCTCAGCCATTTTTAGCTTAGTCCATGTGTAATTAAACTATATCACTTAAAATGAGTACTCTAATAAACTCTTTAAGGATGATCTTGTATATAACTCCCAATAGAATGTTATTTTCTTCAATATTATCCCATGTGTCTCTAAAGAGGAAAACAAGGTTTTGAAGGCTATCCCGATGACGAAATTATAGGAGTTACAAGAAAAATAAAACTCAACAAATCCCCGGGAACGGATGGCTTCCTGGCTAGCTTCTATTAATATAATTGGGATATTGTAGGTTCCCAGGTCATATTAATGATCCAACAATTCTTCTATTCTAAATTATGAATAAAGATATTAATAATACTTATCTCTTTCTGATATCTAAATCCAAACACCACAAGGACCCTAGCCAATTTAGACCAATAAGACTGAGTAACACAACTTACAAGATAATAGAAAAATTTATAGCAAATAAAATAAAACCGCTGGTCAACAAAATCATATCTCATTTTCAGTCAGCTTTCCTATCCTCTAGACAAATTTCAGAGCTCATGAAATAGTCCATACTTTCAAAAAGAAAAAACCTAAAACAGGGAGCCTTGGTGTTAAGATTGACATGTCGAAAGCTTTCGCCAGAGTCAACTAAGATTTTTTTACTCAAAACTCTTAATTATTTTGGTTTTTTCCTTGACTTATAGAAAATGTATTTCCACCACATCCATTTATGTCCTGCTAAATGGAATACCTGGAAAAACCTTCCACCCCATTAGAGGACTTAGGAAAGGGGATCCATATCTCCTTACCTGTTTATAATATGTATGGAAATGTTCTCTAGATTCTTTCTTTCTTAAAGAAAAAGATAAATTTCTTCATGGAGTTAAATTGTATCAAGGTAGCACCCAAATTTCCCACCTGTTTTTCGCAGACGATTGCCTACTCTTTGTGAAAGCTGATTAAAAGAATGTAAAAACCTTTTAAACTCTGTAGAAATCTTTAGCAGGAAATCATACCAATTGATAAACTTTGATAAATCAAAGCAATTTTTCTGTAAAAAAGTTTATCCTAAACACCAATGAATGATGTCCAAACTTCTCAATTTTTTATTTATGAAAAACTCTTATCTAGGAGCTCCTCTATTCTTAGATAGATCTAAGATCAAAACCTTCGATGCTATAGTAGAGAAAATGTAACAAAAAGTTCAAGGCTGGGAAAGCAAAATGCTACCTCAAACTAGCAAAATGATGCTAAATAAATCAGTATTACCTAGTATTCCAAACTTTCAAATGGGTTGGGTTGTAATATAAAAATAAAATAAAATAATACACAAAATAAATGGCACTCTGGTGGGGTAAAGACTCTAACTCTAAAGGGTTTTATCCAAAAGCTTTGAAGAAATTGTGTAAACCAGTGCACAAAGACGGATTAGGATTTAGGGAAGCACAACTGCAAAATATGTTTATGTTACCAAATGTGACATAGAGGTTGGTAAACGATCCTAATGCCTTATGGACTTCTTTTCTTGAAATAGTAACATTTTAAGAGAAATTCGCCACTAAAAGTCAAACCACCTAACACTAGTTCATGGATGTGGAAACGTATAAGTAAAGGTCTACAATTAGTGAATCAGAACAACATTTGAAAAGTGGGTGATGGGAGAAGTATTCACATATGAGAGGATAATTGGATCCCCAACACCCTTGGTAACTTGTCTCAGTTTTGCAATAACTCTAACAACCATTTAACACTTGTTGCTGATCTTATGGATTTAGACAAAAAAAAGTGAAACATAGCCCTCATTAATTCTTTATTCCCTTCCTCCATCTATAATAGCATTACTAAGATTAAGTTATCCATCGATACAAACAATAACTTTGGGAAAGAAAAAACTAGATGGTTATTAACAATTTTTAGTGAATTTACTATCAAATCCATGTAACAATAAGATGAACTCCTTAGGATTGGAATTTTCTAATCTAAATATGCATGATAGTTTTTGGAAAAGGATTTGGAAGTTGGAAACTTCCTGAATAATCAAATTGTTCTTCTGGAAATGTCTACAGAATGCACTCACTACTAATTTCTGGATTATGGCATAATTAAAGATATATCTCATGACATCTACATTGGATTATCCGCCTCGAGAAGGGATCCCCACACCTCACAAAATACCAAGTGTCAAGGAAATCTCATCTCTATTCCTGCAAAAGTACCAAGCTTTAATGGAAATGGAAACAAAGCAATGGCCATGGGAAGGTGTAACATCATATGTTGAGAGGTGTCGCACTCAAGTAAGCCTCACTCCACACGCTTCTCTACCTATGAATGCTCCTCACTCAACTATGCACTCACTAAGCGTTACGAGTGGATAGCTACTCCCCTACAATAGTTCATCAAGTGGATGGAATTGACCCATGTTTAAGTGGGTGATGGTGCTAAGACATTCACCACTCAATTCTTTCCTAACAAGGAAAAAGAGTGTAACGACCATTTTCCCATGATGTTATGGGACTGCCCGTATGTACCATAAAATTTTAGTTTCAGAGAGATATGACCATGTACCTCCGTGAGTGTTAATATCTCGGATGCAATAAAGAAGTCATACGAACAGAAGATCTACAGCGCGAAGACAATGAAGCCTAATTCCTTTCAGGTGGCAAACCTAGTTATGAAAAAAATCAAGCGCATTAGATACATCATGTCAAACTCTAACTTGAGGGGTGGCGTCGCCGACGCGGACTTGTTTTTAGATTTGTTTTTAGGTTTTAGTTTTTAGTAGTTTTATTTATTTTAGATTTTTATTTTTTGTTATATTTTACGTTTTTTGGGTATTTATCTTTTATTGCAGGTTTTGGATAAAAAAGAAAGAAATTGGAACCAAATAAAGGTTCAGATTTGCGATTAAAGCTAAAAGACAAAGCGAAAAGAACGGAGAAAAGACGAATAATTTTATTTTTGCACTTTATTTATTTATTTTGGCATACACCAATTGCATCTTTCGTCAGACATCGATTTTTAGGAAAACTTATTGGATAGTACGGTGAACCCTCTGGGCGTTATCATCCGAAATACCACAAACCCCAGCCCTGTACCTTTGACCAGTCTTTGACTGTAGGTATATTTTGCTACGGTAACCCAAGCTTACCTAAAATTGTGAACCCCGGCATTTGCATGTGCATATGTTCTTTCTAAACACTAGTTGTTCTACTTGTGTATGCGTCATTGGATCCGTGTAGGAGACAGACTTGAAGAAAAAGACCTTTTTTGTTTGAGTCCGACCCGTTACACAGATTTAGGTGGTACATCCGTTTTTGCTGAAATGGGTGGTAATAATGAGAATGAGGTCCAGGTAAACAAACCCTAAGAGATCGTATGAACTCTTCTAGAGTATTACTGACCCAGGGATAGTTATCCCAACCACTATTGTCAAATTTGATATTAAACCTGGGAAAATTAGCATGCTTTGAACATTTAGGAGGTTAGAGAATGAGAGCCTGTATACCCACATAAGAGACTTTGAAATGATTTGCGACGCAATGAGTTATCCGAATGTCCCTAAAGATGTGCTTAGGTTGCGTTTTTTTCCTTTCTATCTTGATAAAAAATCCAAAGAGTGGTATCATTTCATTCCTTCTAAAATAATCACTACCTGGGACAGTCTTATAGAGGTTTTTGTTAAGAAGTTTTACCCACACTATAGGACTGCTGCTGTTCGTCAGTCCCTTAAAACCTTTAAGCAGAAATTAGGTGAAAACCTACAGGATTATGTAGAAAGGTTTAATGAATTGTTATACCAGTGTCCACATCACATCTTTGAAAAATCCCACATAGCCCAATTTTTATATGAGGGCTAGATAGTGAAACCCGTATGCAGGTAGAAACAACGAGTGGTGGTAAATTAACACATCAGGACCCATATACATGTTTTGACTCGTTTATTGAGTTAGCTGAGCAAACTAGGCATTGGGCTTCGATGACAGAACCAAAAATTTCTAGGAATCCTATCCATATGGTTGATAGAGTTTATAATGGGTCAGACATCCTTAGACATATAAAGGCCTTAGAAATGAATCAAGGGTCAAACCATGCTAGATACGAAGAGCAAGCCCATGCTCTTTATAACAATTCTAGGTTTGAAAACCTTCAGAGATATGACCCATATTCTGAAACTTATAACCCTGATTGGAGAAACCATCCTAATTTTTCTTAGTATAAAGGCCAGAATCAAGGCCAGTCTAGTAATACCCAGGCTCCCCCAGGTTTTGCTTACACTAAGAATCCTTCAGGACCAGCCCAATTTCAGAACCCTTCAAATAAAAAGATCATGAGTTTAGAAGAGTCTCTCACCCTTTTATCTCATAACACTGCAAATTTTCAGCAATCAGTTGAACAAAGTTTACAAGATAATAAAAAGGCTATTTCCGATTTCCGAAACCAGTTTAGTCAGATGAATGAGTTTTTGAGAGAAAAAGGTAACTTTCCTAGTCAGACACAACCCGATCCTAGAGGAATTCATGAAGTATCTTCTGGAGAGAAACCGTCCAATCATGTGAACTTTGTTATAACCCTTAGGATTGGTTGAAGTGGTATACAATAAGGTAACCATGCCCGATAGTGAACATGTTGTAGTTCACCCTTCTGAGCCAGTAATTGAAGAGACCGATAGAGTCTCTAAAGAGTCTAATGCGGTTCTTGAGAAATCTGATTTTGTGCCCACAGCCCCATTCCTACAACTGATAGTACCAACTAAGAAGGAATCCAATTTTAATGATATATTGGAGGTTTTTAAGCAAGTCAGCATAAATCTTCCTTTATTAGATGCAATCAGGAAGATTCCTACTTATGCCAAGTTCCTTAAGGATCTCTGTACGCGAAAGCGAAAGCTTAGTGTACAGAAGAAATCCTTTTTATCTAGTCATGTAAGTTCAATTATCCAGAACAACATTCCTATTCACAAAGACCCAGGTTCCCCTATCATTTCTTGCACAATAGGTAACTACCGTATTAAGAAAGCGTTACTTGACTTAGGAGCCAGTGTGTACTTACTTCCGTACCATGTGTACCTCCGGCTAGGACTTGGTGGATTAAAACTTAGCCGGATGACACTTTAGTTAGCTGATAGGTGTGAAAATTCCTCGTGCCATTGTCAAGGATGGTCTTATTGAGGTCGACAAGTTAATTTATCCTGTGGATTTTTTTATCCTAGATACCCAACCTGTCCTTGACCCAGAAAACAAGATACCTTGGATATTAGGTCGCCTGTTTTTAGCTACATCTAAGCGATCATTAACTGTCAAAATGGTATTATGAATTTGTCTTTTGGTAATATGACTATTGAGATGAACAATTTTAATATTGGTAAGTAACCCCCTGAGTTAGGTGACACGTACATCGAAGAGGTGAACATGATAGGAACATTAGTTCAGGAGTCATTACCAAACATCTTATCTGAAGATCCATTAGAGAGTTGTCTATCCCATTTTGGATTAGATTTTGACGATAATAACACCGTTGATCAAGGGAATGCTTTGTTAGACTCTACCCCTGTGTTAGATACTAATAGATGGAAATCTAAGTTCGAACCACTACCAGTTTCTAATTCTACCTTAATTCTTTCTTTAGAAGAGTCTCCTAAGTTGGACCTCAAACCATTGCCAGATACTCTGAATATGTGTTTTTAGGCCCATCTGAGACCTTGCATGTAATTGTAGCATCTGAATTGGATAGTGATCAGGAAAGTAAGCTGGTGGCCATAATTCAAGAAAATAAGAAAGCTTTAGGGTGGATCATAGCAGACATTAAGGGTATAAGTCATATTGTTTGTATGCATCAGATTCATTTAGAGGATGATACCGAACCTTCTAGGGAGATGCAACGTCGACTTAACCCTAACATGAAAGAAGTAGTTCGAACTGAGGTGCTTTAAGTTGTTAGATATGGGTATTATCTACCCCATTGCAGACAGTAAGTGGGTCAGCTCCGTTCAGGTTGTTCCCAAGAAATCAGGTATCACTGTGGTCCAGAATGATAATAGTGAGTTAATCCCAACCCGAGTGACCATGGGTTGGCGTGTTTGTATTGACCATATAAAGTTGAACAAGGTCACAAGAAAGGATCACTTTCCCCTTCCTTTCATCGACCAAATGCTAAAACGATTATCTGGACATAGTCATTATTGCTTGTTAGATGGCTACTCTTGTTATAATCATATTTTTATTGCCCCAGAAGATCAATATAAAACCACTTTTACTTGTCCCTTTAGTACATGTGCGTATAGACGCATGCATTTCGGGGGTTGTAATGCACCCGCTACTTTTCAGCGTTGTATGATGAGCATATTTTCTGACATGGTATAACAGTTTTTAGAGGTCTTTATGGATGATTTTTCAGTGTTTGGTTCATATTTTGATGAGCGATTGCATCATTTGACATTAGTGTTGAATAGGTGTAAGGAAAAGAACTTAGTGCTTAATAGGGAGAAATGTCATTTTATGGTTTAATCAGTAACTGTTTTAGGGCATATCGTGTCCTCCAAGGGTATATAGGTAGACAAAGCCAAAGTTGACCTTATTAAGAATTTATAGCTTCCCAAAAGCGTAAGAGATATTAGGTCATTCTTAGGGCATGCAGGTTTTTATCGTCGATTCATTAAGGATTTTAGCTAGATTTCTATAGCTCTTTTAAATTTTCTTGCAAAAGATGTTAAGTTTGTCTTTGATGATGCTTGCTTAGAGGATTTCGAGAAGCTTAAGACTTTGCTCACTACTACCCCATAGTCCAGGCACCTAACTGGAACCTATTTCTTGAGATCATATGTGATGCTTCAGATTATACTATTGGTGTTGTGTTAGGACAACGAGAAAACAAATTACTTCATGTGATTTACTATGCCAGCAAAACCCTGAATGATGCCCAACTGAATTACACCACCATAGACACCCACAGTTATTTTGTTGCTTGTGAGCGTTGCCAGAAGTTAGGAACCATTTTGCGTAGAAATATGATGCCTTTGAACCCTATTTTAGTTATTGAGGTCTTTGATGTGTGGGGCATTGATTTTATCGGTCCATTTCCTAATTATTTTGCTAATCTTTACATTCTTGTCGCTGTAGACTATGTGTATAAATGGGTTGAGGCGGTTTCGTGTAAAAAGAATGGCCACAAGGTTGTGGTCCAATTTTTAAATGATAACATATTTGCACGTTTTGGTACACCGCGAGCTATAATTAGTGATGGAGGGTCACACTTTTGTAATCGACTGTTTAAGATTTTGATGGAGAAATATGGTATTCCCACAAAGTAACTACCCCATATCACCCACAAACTAGTAGTCAAGTAGAGGTTTCCAATAGGGAGATAAAACGTATTTTATAGAAAACAGTTAATCCTAATCGGAAAGACTGGTCATTGAGGCTTACTGATGCCTTATGGGCTTACCGGACTGCGATCAAGACCCCTATTGGAATGTCACCTTATCGTCTAGTTTTTGGAAAGGATTGTCACCTTCCTGTTGAGTTAGAACAAAGAGAATATTGGGCTGCAAAGCATTTTATTTTTTCGTTTGACAAGGCAGGAGCTCACAGAAAACTTCAACTCAATGAGTTGGAAGAGATTCGTAAAGATGCATATGATAGTTCTAAAAGAGTATAATAACAAAATGAAACTTGTGCATGATAGAAATATTTTAAGAAAGTGATTTTCTCCAGGTCAAAAAGTTCTTCTGTATGTACTCGTTTGCATCTATTTCCTGGGAAGTTACGCTCTCGGTGGACCGGTGCTTTTCTGGTATGCATTGTTTTTCCTCATGGTGCTATTGAAATTAAGAATCTAGATGGAAAAAGTAATTTCAAAGTAAACGGCCAGAGATTGAAACCCTTTTTAGATCCTTTTCCTGCAGTTGAGGTTGAGGAGGTCTCTCTGGAGGACCCTGCTTACCTTGATTGACTATCAAGGCTGTTGTTGTAAATTAGTAAGTATTGTAGGTTTTTGTTCTATTTTTTTTCTGTCTTATTCTCCGGAGAAGGATTGTTACACTTCACTCAGGTATTATCATTATGACTTATCTCTTTATTCCTCTTGTTACCTATATTTTTGGTACTGCTCTTTAATTTGAAACATTGAGGACAATGTTAGATTTAGGTTTGGGGGTAAGGGAGAAACTTTTAGTGAAATAATAAAAACTCCAAAATTTAGAAACTTCTGAACAATTCAGGATGACACTGACCATTCTAAGTAGATGGAAACAAACCTCTTGGCTATAGGAATTGAGGGACCCAACTAAAGGGTTTATTCATAAAAGAACATAGCTCAGGTGTTAGGAATAACATGATAGTCGTCACCATATCTCGGAGTCTACCTCGACCATATCACCTTCTGTTTTTATTTTTTTTAATTTTATGTGTTTCTCTAACTGATTTGGTGGGGCACCAGCATCGAATTGTTATCAACGTTAGGATGAAGTAGAGTGATTGAGATCAAGCCCCATTATTATATTTTATTTAGTTCAGTAAAATATAAAAAATATAAAAAAATAAATAATAATAAACAAAAGAGAAATAAAAAAATATATCGACCGTTGGGGCCCTTGTATATACCAACTGAGTCGATATTAGTATAAGGATTAAGACCACTGGGAGCATATCTCAATCCATTAGAATTTATCCTGGCACTGACCTTCAGACAGATATGGGAAACATCGTTCACCTTATTCAACATGTGCAAACTTCATCATCTCCATATCCATCTTCTAAATCTATTCCTGTGATTGAACTTTTTGATAGATTCCGAGTATTGTAGTCCATTGTACGACTTTCTGAGTAGTGCTGTTTTTTATTATATGTGAATTTTAGTATGCTTGAGTAAAAACTCGTGTACATCAATTGGATTCAAAACAGGGTAATTCCTTCCATACCCAAAGAATTTTGTAGCCAACTAAATAGCATGTGCAGTGTCTACCCTCAATTGTTCACAAGTACCTAGAGTTTGGAGTAAAGGTCTGTGGGTATATATCTTGTAAACCCTCACGGGACAAAACTCGTCCACTAGGGCCACCTAGGGGATTAAAGGCTTGTTGCACACGCTAAGTGTAATCGCGATGCCTACGACAGCGAGTTAGGATTTTCTAGATTAGATTTTCTCGAGGACTAGCAAATAATAAGTTTGGGGGTATTTGATAGACACATTTTTGTGTCTGATTTGTCTCAATTCTTTATATTGATACTGCTCAATTGTATACTAATGGTGTGTTTGGATTGTGGGAAGGGAATTCCATTCCCAGGAATCCTAATCCCTAAAGAGGGGAATACTAAACCCACCACCCCCCATGGGTTTTGAATTCCCTTACTTTTTGGGAATCATATTCCTAACCACCCTTTATTCCTATTTACCAAACATGGGAATGAAATTGTATTCCCAGGAAACTGATTTCATTCCCTCCAACCAAACACACCATAATTGTGTTATTTTATGTGTGTGTAGGTGTTTTTGGAAAATAAACATTATTGAAAAAAATTGGCTTGAAAATTTATTAAAGGCACCCCGGGAACAATTGCTAAAGGGACACCCATTTTGGATAGGGGCACTCCAGTACTACATGCACCCCAACAAAGGATAGAGGGACACCATCTTCTTCTCAAATTTCAAACAAAGTTTTGGATGTAAAAGAGTTGTAGAATTATGATTCGATTTTTGGAGGTGTTTGGGAGAGATTCAATCGCAAATTTCTCTTGGGCTGGACTTGATTGAGCTAAACATGGAAGGTATAGTTGTTTGATTCAACTAAATTGGGTTGAATAATCGAGTTGGAATAAAACAGGGCAAGAGAAATATTCTTGGATTTTCTTTGCCATATTTGGAAATTGCGTGTTTTTGTAATGAGCGGGACGCGTTCTGTGAGTTGTTTGTAACGTGTTGGAGTGTGGTAGCAGCAATCAGACGCGTGAAGGAGTTAAACAAGGAAATTATTTTCATCGCTGGCATAGAAGATTTTCGAGAATCTCGGGAGTTATTCAAAGCCTGTGGTGTATATATATGTTGTTAGAAGGAGAAAGAGGGGTGATGGAGGGTTAGAAAGAGTTTTGGGAGAGAACGGAGCGGAATCAAGAGATACAAAAGAGTTCCAATAGTTTCATGTTGCTGCTAAACAACTTCGTCATAGAAAGTAAGAACAACGTCATAAAAAGTTTTGTGGTCTTTTCTGTTTCCTTTAGCGACATAGTAAATTTTCGAGCCAATTTTTTTCAATAATGTTTATTTCCAAAAACACCTACACACATAAAATAACACAATTGGTATACAATTGAGCACTATCAATATAAAGAATTGAGACAAATCAGACACAAAAATGTGTCTATCAGGAGGACCTTATGTGATTTCTAAGGATGCATTTGGTGGCTATTACAAGTTGGTTACAGCTGATAAAGAAATTGTAGATGCAGCGATATAGGGAAAGTGGCTTAAGGCGTTCAATGTTTAAACTTGGTCACGGTACGCATCTCAACTGTTATAGACAATATCTCAGTTACACGCTTGCAAATCAAGGAGAAATGCTCATATTTGTTGGTAGTATCAACGTGACCACATATATTCCATATCTGAGTATATAAATCTACATATTTAATAGGAACACTGAATCCTCCAACTAATGCATGGTTCAGAAAAGGCTTATCGAATTAGAGACTTAAGACAACACCACCGTAACCTTGAGTTCCCGCGCCAACAACAACATCAAAGATAGCATTTTCATGGTCCTAGAGTGAAGGAATAGTGCCACCACTAGCTTGATCAACATTATTTCTTGTTCCTTCATTGAAAAATTCGCCTCCTTGTTCTTGCTCGTTTTCGGCCTAAACTATCAATTCAACAATTCAGAATGGTCCCAAACATAAGAATTCAAGTACAAATTGTAAAATTCAGAGTATAAGTGAATTTATGACATATGAATTCACTATGACGCATTCATGAAGAGGGTACATAATCCAAAATCATAACAAAGTTTTTTCACGACAATCACGTCAGGAACATTTTATACTGTGTTGTACGAGTTCAAAAAAATTCGGATAATGGGTGAAGAATTAAGGAGTGAATTATATACCAAAATGTTCCCCTAGATGTATAATACAACATACTAAAAGGGAATCTCATTCCGAGAAACTATCTAGGAGATATGTCCGGGATACTAAAACAAGTACAAGTTGAAAACTGTCAGAATTTTGTTTGGATTCTCTTGTACACTTACTGATCACCCCATTTGACCGACCAAATAAACTCCAAATTCATTAAATCATTTTACATAACTTAGCTTATTCTCTCACATAAAAAATTTGTGGTCAGGCATCTCGATTGGAGTTCATATGAAGATTCTATGTCAGTTATAGTCCGAGGATACGCGTCTGAAATTTTCTGAAGACGAGATTAATGAAATTTTTTGGTTTTCTTATGTATATTTCCATTCATTCAACCATTCTAAGAATATTTATAAATCATTATGAGCCCAAAATGAATGAAGAAACCTACCTCAAGTTGATATGGACTAGTAGTAGAAGTCGAAATCTCTTCATTCAAACAGGAAGCATCGTTTTCAACAAACTCCTCATCGGATTCAAAATTTTCATGTTCATCAACTTGAGTCTCCTCATCCATAGGGACAGTATCACTAAACTTGGGAATTTTCATTGCTCTACCTAAAGACGACCATCACTTGGTAACCTCAAAACTACAGAATCCTTTAAGATCCGAATATAAGAAAACTATAAGATAATTTACTTACGTTGTAGTCGACGTTTTTAGTGTTGTTGCTTCTGCTCCTCCAAAAGTGGTTGGCTCCGCAAACGGATAAAGTGGGATACTTGCAGTATTACGAGGAAGTATCATTCATGGTCCGTTATTCACATACCGGGGATTCTTGTCGACCACGATAAATCTATTATCTCGAGAACGTACTAAGCGTTCCGACTAAAACAAGGAAATCAATAATTAACCACTATGCAAGCTACATTTTGGAAACATAAGTAAATTCAAAGAGATTGTTCCATGTCAACAATAAACTTTCGTTTGGCTTTATAAATCATCTACAACCTTGGATGAGCCACTTTATCTTTCTTGAAAGGATGACCACACTTTGGAGGAATTATTGATACGAAATTCCTAAAAAGGGTCAACTAAATGTTCTAGAATTTTTCATATTCAGCGGTTACCGATGACTTTCTATTTGACAACAAGAAAAGAAAACTTTTTATGGAATATTAGAGACGTCTATCGCCTGCTTCAACGTGTCCACAGATGGTACCTCATCACGACTAAAAAGCATATGATGGTGTTTTTCATAGTTGTGGTAAGAAAGGGTTTCAAACTCTCAAACTTGTGAAGATTGATTTTAGATTTAATAAACTAATTTTGAACTAAAAATATACACAAAATATAAAAATAATATTCACAAATATTGAGGTAATGAATTTCACCAATAACCACTTTTAATTGGTTTCCAAAAATAATAATTCTATACAATTCTAGCTCAAATAAGTGACTCTAATTTTTTCCAAAGGTAGATTTTTAAAATATCCATTGCAAATCACAAGCATGGCTCATAAATAACTCTAAGTCCCAACATAAATCATCAAATAAAATCACAATCAATTAAGAAAAATCGTAATTTCAATTAAAAATAAATGCAAAAGTCATAAAAGAATTATTAAAAGTTACCAATTAATCATGGAAAAATGGCTTCCTCCTTGCCTCAGTGATGGGGTTTAGCTCATCTTGCTCAAAACACCCTCAAAAGATTGGTACATAGCTCAAAGTGCTTACAAATGATGAAAAAGAGTGAAAGTAATGAAAACAACGAGTTTGTAACGTTTATAAGTGTTACAGACTCACTGTTACAGAGGAAAAAGTGTTTCACTGAAGATAAACGTTGCAAATGAAGATAAATGTTGCAAAGTTAAAAAAATTAGCAACAAAATGTTTAACCTTTTGGTCACAGAAACTTCAACCTTATCGCAACGTTTTCTTCATCTTCTTCATCACGAGCATTTTTCTGGATTTTGATTTTTTAACTTCTGGCCATACCATCCCCCCTAGAACTCTCTGTTCGATTCCCCTTTTATACTACAACAACCAAATCTCCCAAAATCTTCAAACAGATCCTTTGGTTTAAATGAAAATCTCGGATATTATTTTTCTTTCTCTTGAACATAAAATCTCGGTGATTTGATTCATCTTTGATGATTTTGTTTCCCTTTGTTGCTCTGATCTTCAAAATACTTATGAATATTTCATGGTAACAAAACCATCTGCGATTAGGAAAGATATCCCACTTTCCCGAGACTTTAGTTCTTACCTGTTTAAGCCCGAATCAAAGATTTTAAGGTATCTTTTTTTGGTTATTTGGAGTGTCCAAACTTGTACAAATTTCTAAATATACGACAATGAGATTTTCTTGTCTTAAACCCCTTTAATTTCTCTTTCAACTCAAGCTATCAATTCACGCAGAAATGAAAAGAAATTTTCCGCTAAATTTTTTTCAAATTTTAAAAGAGTGGTTGCCCCTAATCTAAGGCATGGGTGCCTTTAACCAAGCTTGTGGGTGCCTTTAACAATTCTGGGTGCCTTTATAACTTTTAATGCCCATTTTTCCAGAAGAGATTATTCTTCCAAAATACTTACAAATACAATAAAAATAATAATATTAATACAAAATCGAGCATTATCAAAATCAAGAATTGAGATAAATCAGACACAAAAATGTGTCTATCAAATACCCCCAAACTTATTATTTGTTAGTCCTCGAGCAAATCCAATCTAGAAAATAAATCCTAACTCACTTTCGCAGTCATCGCGATTGCACTTAGCATGTGCAATAATCCTTTAAACCCAAAGGTGTCCCTATCGGACGAGTTTTGTCTCGTGAAGGTTTACAAGAGATATACCCACAAAACCTTTACTCCAAACTCTAGCTACTTATGAATGATTGAGGGTAGATACTAAACAAGCTATTTAGTTGGAATACTAAATTCTTCGCTATGAGAATTATTACCCTATATGTGTCCAATTGTTGTACACGAGTTTGCACTCAGCATACTAAAATTCATACAAGAATTCAAAACCTACTTAGATAGTCGTTCAACCACGATACTCAGAATCTATCAAAGCACAATCACATGAAAAGATTTAGAAGATGGATGTGGACAAAATGAAGTTCGCGCATGTTGACTAAGGTGAACTGTGTTTCCCATATCTGTCTGAAGGTCAGTGCCAGGATGAATCCTAATGGATTGAGATATGCTCCCACTAGTCTTACTCCTTATACTAATATCGACTCAGTTGATATATACAAGGGTTCAACGGTCGATTTACTGAAAATAAAACAATTATTTATTATTTTTAAATGTACTGAAAATATGATTGGATCAAATGAATCCAAGCACATACTCCTTATCAGCATCGTACATGATAGTTCTCATAGATCCTGCGTCCCACGCTTGCTTAGGCGACGGAGACAGGGAGAACACACACATATTGCTATCAAAATGTCAATCCTCGTTTTTTTTTTGAATAATGGTCTAAATAATACAATAATGGGACTTTATCTCAAACACTCTACTTCATCCTGACGACGATATCAATTCGATATTGGTGCCCCACCAAATCACTTAGAAAAACACCTGTTATCTCTAACACCTGAGCTAGGCATCCTTTTATGAATAGACCATTTATCTGGGCACACCAATTCGTATAGAAAAAAATATAAGTTTCCATCTACCTATAATGGTTAGTGTCATCCTGAATTGTTCACAAGTTTCTAGACTTTGGAGTTTCATATTTCACTAAAAGTTTCTCCCTTACTCCTAAATTTAAATGTAACATTGTCCTTAATGTTTTAAAGATGAATTATTTGAACAAGGAGAAACTGTTACCAATCGAAGAAAATGAGTTAAGGAAAAATATTACCGTGTCGCATGAGCATGGGTTACCTCCCAAGAAGTGCTAAGTTTAAAGTCTTCAGCCAGACTAAGAAAGAATTAGTCGCCTCATAGAATCATATAGCAATAGTCAGAACAAATGTGGGTCATCTGAATAAAATAATGTTATCCAAAATAGAAGGAAACTGCAGCAGACCCAGAAAGTGAACAAACAAGGTAAACCCTTATCTCTATCTAGTGTCTTGACAACTACATTTAATTGAGGTTCAGGTTCACGCTATATGAAAGGGTCTAGGTAAAATATTTTCATGGGTCAGATTTCCTTATAGCCGGGATCAACAGGATCAGGTTGTAAAGTCTGGAGTAACTCAACTAATAAATTTGAAGCACATAATAATAACCTGAATAATTGTGGATCCTCAAAGTCAATCAGATTTGATCCACACAGTTGACTACAATGAAGGTGGTCATTCTTAAGCAAATGTGTTGATTCTAATTTCCTAAAGTAATTAGGCTTAGTCTCAAAACTTAATAACTAACACATTTGAAATTCAAACGTTCCCACAATTAGAAGAAATCTTTTTGGTGGGAAAACAAAGTCAATCTTGGTATTATTGCCTAGGTGAACCACATCGACCAGAGGATGGTTTTCTAACAACTGAACTTCTTTTTGGACATCAACAGGCTCAGAGAATCTAGTTTGAAGATGATCTTTAAAAATGATAGAGGTGCAAATGTCAAGTCCCAAGTTAGGGACTTTAAGCAGGGATACTTGACAATCACAAGAATCATCGGTACCCCCAAAATTAGGGTGGACATTACTCTCATATGGACTAAAAACTGTTGGTTGGATTCTAGGGTCCTTAAGGTCAGAACTACACTCAGCTTCCTCTATAGAAGGAAATAAGGTAGACTTATAAACTGGTAGAAGTTCAAACTTAGCTTTCCCTATATTATAAGTGTCTATCAAAGGTGTAGAATCTAACAAATTATTCACCTCATTAATAACACTATCATCGTCAACATCAAACCCAAAGTGGGCTAGGCATTTCTCTAATGGATCTTCTAACAAAGTGTTTGGTAAAGATTTCTGAACTGAAGTACTAGTGATGTTCACTTCTTCTAAATCATAGATCTCATAAAAAGGTTGCCTACTCATACTAAATAGATTCAGTTCAATAGTCAAGTTACCAAACGAAAAATTAAAACCTATTCCATTTCCATAATTGATGATCATATTATATGTAGCTAAAAAGGGACGACCTAAGATCACTGGTATTTGAGCCTCTGGGATATGAAAACATTGGGTGTCTAGGACAACAAAATCCACTGGGAAACTATTCTATCAACCTGAATCAAATCATCCTCTATCATATTAAAATTCTCTAAGAATCTATCATCTTCGTCAGAGACTATTATCTTCGAATCGTTAGACTCTAAAATCACTAGTCTCAGGACAAACTCGTTCCTCTAAACCATTATCGACTACACCGTCTAAAACAGTTGTATCTCTAGTCAAATCCTCTTCCTTTTGAATAGGTGAATAATCATTAAAATTATTTGGATTAAACTAAAATGAAACTATCATCATGCTGCACAATTGGAGTGAAAATTTCTTAATCACTCTGCCTGTATATTTCAAGTTCTTCGTCAATACTATCCTCATCATCATAATAATACGAAGATGTTTGAACCTCGTCTAAATAAGTAGTGTTACCAATTCTATCCTCGTCCTCTTGAATAGGTGAACAATTATCAAGGTTAGCACTATATTGGAAATTAAGATCATTTTGAGCAATATTATTCTTTGCAAGACTTTCATTCACACTTAATACAAATCTTTTTGTATTCTCAGTCAAATCCTTGAGGGATTATTCTAGAAAAACAAATGGATCATAAGGAGTACTAAATTGCAACTGCTCATATGATTCTTCTAGAGAAAGAGTTGGACTACTATTTGTTCCTCTCACACTTAATCCAAACCTTCTTGTATCCTCAGTCAACTCCTTGAGGGATTCTTCTATAAAAACAAATGGATCATAAGGAGTATTAGATTGCAACTGCTCGTTTGACTCTTCTAAACAAAGAGTTGGACTACTAATTGTTCCCCCCATATTTAACACGAACCTTATTGTATCCTCAGTCAACTCCTTGATGGAATTCTCTAGAGAAACAATTGGATCATAAGGAGTACTAGATCGTAATTGCTTGTGTGATTCTTCTATAGGCATAATAGGTTCATTATAAGTACTAGATTGCATCTTCTTTAGGGCATCCCTCCAAGATAAAGAACTTGAATTTTGCTCATTTTCATGTTCATAATACGGGTGTGTATATGAATAGTAATTGGGATCACCCTGATATTAGCAATAACCTCCAAAAGGTTGGTGGTACTCCCAACTACTATCCACACCATGTTGATAGTACGGATAATGTCTATTTTGAAACTCACTCAGATATTCATTGTATTGATCTTCATAATACCAGTTCGACATTTTCTAACAAAAAATTCCTAATATATTTACAAAAATAAACTCTAAAAATAAATTTTAGTGGAAGGGGTTCTTTACAAACACAAACAAGGCCGACTCAACCAAATCAAACCTATTGAATCTAGCAAACAAAAAACATGATGGGTCCACCTAGATTGTTTCTAAACCAACTTTTATTCTTTCAAAAGGCAACTAGTTACATTTTTAGCGAATCTCACAGAACGATCCGAATTAGATTAAGTCGAATAGAAACAGGATAAGCTCTAAGGAGCTTTGATAACCCTGCCTCTTTGGAAATGTTTTCTTGGGTTACAAGGTGGCTTGAATCAACTTAAAATAATCTTCCTGAACTTTAAGTTAGGCTAACAGAGTAACCAATATAGTCCTTTTGAATGATTTACCGATAAACTCGATACCATATTGGTCTTCTTTGTAGTCAAGTTTTAAGGATTAGGTTCACGTTAGGTAACGTGTTCCTAAGGCGGGTAAGAAGGAAACAATGATGAAATTTGAGTCCTTATCTTATATGGCCAGTCCTTGCCCTTTACTAGAAATAAATTCGTATTCAGTTCCTCAACATATATGCATACGAAGGAATACGGTAAACCCACTTGCAGGGGATTCATGGGTTGATCTATTCTTACCTCCCGTACCAGACGAGGGATGAATCGGTTGTAGTCGACTCGGGCCACCGAATCCTGTGTCAGCGTACGAACCCGATGGGCCGAGACAATATCGTAATTTTCGTCCTTCCCTGTTGCAGTTTATATTTAAATACCCTTCCGTAGGGTTTAAAAATAATAATAAAGTTCAAAGTCCAAAGTCCAAAAATAAGAAAAAAAACAGAAAAATACCTAAAATAATCACAAAAATAATAAGAATTTCCTAATACAGTTTTCTAAAAAGAAAAAGAAAAACCCTAAAAAAATAACTAAAAAAATTCTTGTCTTCTTTTCTTCTTTTTACGTTCTTTTCGATTTGTCTTTGACTCAAAGTCTTGAATCAATCAATATAATCTTTAGCTCCAATTTCATTTTGATCCAAAACCTGTAATACAAAAAAAAATATCCAAAAACATAAAATAGAACAAATAAAACTAAAAAAAATAAAAAATAAAATAAAAATCTAACTAAACTAATTAACCTAATTAAAAATAAAAACAAATCTAAAAACAAGTCCGCGTCGGCGACGTTAATAATTGATGGTATTTTTGATAGTTGTGGTAAGAAAGGGTTTCAAACTCTCGATTTGTGAAGATTGATTTTAGATTTAATAAACTAATTTTAAACTAAAAATATACACAAAATATGAAAATAATATTCACAAATACTGAGGTAATGGATTTCACCAATAACCACTTTTAATTGGTTCCAAAAATAATAATTTTATACAATTCTAGCTCAAATAAGTGACTCTAATTTTTGCCAAAGGTAGATTTTTAAAATATCAATTGTAAATAACAAGCATGGCTCATCAAAAGCTCTAAGTCCCAGCATAAACCATCAAATAGAATCACAATCAATTAAGAAAAATCGTAATTTCAATTAAAAATAAATACAAAAGTCATAAAAGAATTATTAAAAGTTATCAATTAATCACGGAAAAATGGCTTCCTCCTTGCCTCAGTGATGAGGTTTATCTCATCTTAATCAAAACACCTCAAAAGATTGGTACATAGCTCAAAGTGTTTACAAATGATGAAAAAGAGTGAAAGTAATGAAAACAGTGAATTTGTAACGTTTATAAGTGTTACAGACTCACTGTTACAGAGGGAAAAGTGTTTCACTGAAGATAAACGTTGCAAATGAAGATAAATGTTACAAAGTTAAAAAATTTAGCAACAAAATATTTAACCTTTTGGTCACAGAAACTTCAACCTTATCGCAACGTTTTCTTCATCTTCTTCATCACGAGCATTTTTTTGGATTTTGATTTTTTTCACTTCTGGCCACTCCAACCCCTCCTCAATTCTCTGTTCGATTCCCCTTTTATACTACAACAACCAAATCTTCCAAAATCTTCAAACAGATCCTTCGGTTAAATTAAAATCTTGGATATTTTTTTTTCTCTTGAACATAAAATCTCGGTGATTTGATTCATCTTTGATGATTTTGTTTCCCCTTGTTGCTCTGATCTTCAAAATACTTATGAATATTTCATGGTAACAAAACCATCTGCGATTAGGAAAGATATCCCACTTTCCCGAGACTTTAGTTCTTCCCTGTTTAAGCCTGAATCAAAGATTGCGAGGTATCTTTTTTTGGTTATTGCGAGTGTCCAAACTTGTACAAATTTCCAAATATACGACAAAGAGATTTTCTTGTCTTAAACCCCTTTAATTTCTCTTCCAACTCACGCTATCAATTCACGCAGAAATGAAAAGAAATTTCCAGCCAAAAACTTTTCAAATTTTAAAGGAGTGGGGGCCCTAATCCAAGGAATGCGTTCTTTTAACCAAGCTTGTGGGTGCCTTTAACAATTATGTGTGCCTTTATAACTTTTTATGCCCATTTTTCCAGAAGAGATTATTCTTCAAAAATACCTACAAATACAATAAAAATAATAATATTAATATATAATCGAGCACTTTCAAAATAAAGAATTGAGAAAAATCAGACACAAAAATATGTCTATCATACACGTTGATAAAAACCTATTTTACTGCCACCGTATCGATGTTGTATCGCAGTACCGAGTAATTCCCAGAGACGGAGGCCAAGATATAACCTCGAATACAACTATTTGTGAATGTCTTTTGCCTCACAGTCGTGATATTAGCCTCTTTTCTCGGGCCAGATCGCAAAGTAATACCATAAATAGAAGCAAAGATATCCAGATGTGTTGTATGATTAGGTTTTGAACCCCAGAGATGGAATTCCACCTTACTTTCATCATCCATCAAGTCAACAAGACTTACATAAATAAATTTCTTTCTACTCCATCGATAAATTCTTGTATACTCAATCTCACTCGGATATACAGTCTTTGTTTGAGGAGCATACTCAGGAAAGTGCTCCCATAACCATGTTTGTAGAAATACAATATGGATAAAAGACTCGGTTTTTATGTAGCCATTAAAACATCTACATCATAGTTAAAAATCCGAATGAAAATATAAAGAACCGATAAATAAAGTACCAATAGAAAGCTTATCACCTTAGACGAGCACTACAGCAAAGGAACAACTGAGGGTTTCAGGACGGTTTTTAAATACGTCTTTAGACAACCAGAGTATAAGGAATATAGCTATACATAAAGGATCTTCAACAACATGGCCTTTTGAACTATCACTTTTATTCCACCAGTAATTGATCCAGTTTACATAATTAGTAATCAAACCGCCTTTTCCCTTATGCAACTCCTCCATCTTCTATATCAGAAATGAACTTGTCTAATTTTTTAATTTAAACCAATTAGAATGAATTCCCCCTATGAAAAGGAGGTGCAATAGGTTGGCTGATGCGTCGTTTGCGTACAAATTAATTAAGATGTTTCCCACTAATACTAACAAGTAATACAACGGTAGTAAGGATCGTTTCCATGAGGAGCTGCGAAATGTTATTTGTTTTCAACTTCTTATGTAACCAAGAGGGGTCGTAGAATTACTAATCTATATTATACTAATTAAAACAAAGTAAATAAAGGTTGAGATTAAGGGAAGAAAATACTGGTTAGAGGTTTCATCTTCCATCACCAATCATGCTCCCCAATCGATTAGAATCAACATCCACTCTCTTTTCATACCAATAAACCTAGAGCACCGCAACGAGAGCATACTCCGGTAAATTCCTTATGTCATCACATACCATAACGATGAATATGTGAATACTACTCATTGAACAACCCAACACAATGTGTTATTAAGTTTAATCCTCTAAGAGCGTTAGGTTCTTTGAACTAGGCTAATCAATGCAATAAAAATACTATGAGTAATGTATTTAACACTGGTCAATCTTCTACATGCAATCACACGAAGGTTTTGAATACAATCAGTAATCATAATATGCTACTTGCACCGAGTCTATCAACTATTCTGCATCTCCAAACCCTAGTGTAGCTTTAGATATGAATATATGTTCACTTATTATGCATCCTCAACAAATACACATCCAATTATACGTGGAGATATGAAAAGTACAACATGAACGATAGAAAGAGATCTTGAATATCAACAATAATCATCCAGATTGATTCATATATTTAGGATTTCCAACTACATCCCTAACCAATAAAAGAAAGTTACCTACTCATGGGTTTCTCAAAATCCATGAAAAATGTACACGATAAGAGAGAGAAGAAGAATAAGGTGTCATGGTTCTTCCCCTAAATGGGAAAACCCTAATTCGCTCCAAAACTCATTTTATTCTTGTGTTGTAGAAGATATGATGTCAAAAGATCCATGAAAAAGATCTAGGATGTCTTCTTATATAGGAAACCAAGTATAGGAGTGCCTGCACTCAAATCTCGGTCATACTAGGTTTTGGAAACTCAAATATAACATAAAAACCCGTCAATATACCTAGGTCGTGTATATGCCTCGGCCACCTGACCCTATGAGAATTTTGCTTTTATCGATGGCTTGACCCTCCAAGATTTGTATCTTTTTCGATGGCTTGACCCTCTGAAAAAATTATCTTTCTCGATGGCTTGACCCCCCGAGAAAATTCTGAACTTGTTTTTCTCATAACTTCTTCATATGACGTCTGAATGACCGCATTCTTTTGCCACTGGCTTCATTTCTTCGTTCTTTACGTGATAATGACAAGAAATTCTGGATTTGAATGAGTTAATTTGGGTCATTGGTATTGCTCCCTTTGTAGCAATCTATTTCCATTTCTTTCAGAGATGTAACCTAATAAAAGACATAAAATACAAAAGTAATAATAATACAAAATAATTCAAACAAAATATAGCAAATAAGGGTAAGAAAATAATAATCAAAATATATAAATTATGCACTTATCATTAGCCTCATCTTCCAGGGTAATGGTCATCTCCCCCCCATGAAAAGATAGTCGTGTGAGTTGGTTCACACCAAAGAGAAGCGAATGTTATTAAACCCCTCACATTATTGTTAATTTGTAACATCTCAGACGCTCTCACAACATGAATTATCCCAGCCTCTTTTAACCGTAGGAGTATCTAGCGTGACTCTTTCCCACCATGTCCACTATGTTAAAGGAATCTGAGGCGTTCTGCATTTAATAAACGAAGCATTATATTCTTTCCTCTGCAAACATGAAATGAAGGAGTAACCAAGAAAACGGATGCACGTGCTAACGCGCAACGGTAGGAGCCGTTGCTTGTTGGGCTCCAAACTGAAAAATCAGGGTCACCAGTGATGCTTGGAAGAACTGAGACATCAAATTTTGGAATAAAACAACTTGTATAGACCGATGGGGTAGGGATGCGTGTCGTTTACATAAAAAATTAATTAATTATGTTACATACAATTAACGGTAATATAATGGCTTCCGGAGTAACACCTTGGATTATTTTAGAGTCTTCAAATTTTGGAATAAAACAACCTTTATAGACCGATGGGGTAGGGATGCGTGTCGTTTACATACAATTAACGGTAATATAATGGTAATAAGTTCATTTCCGTGAAGAGCAATGAGTTTCTAGTTGTCAAAAGTGTCAAAATCGGATTTTCGAGTTGTAGAACAAAATAAATAATACTCCTTCCGTTTCAACAAAAGTGTTGCTATCACTTTTTCATTTTAGCCTATATTGATTTAAGGTAATGAGAAGAAAAACGATCAAGGAATCCTTACCCGTCACTGAAAAAGAAACTTAATCAAAATCTCGTTTATTATCTTGTTAAATTTGTATTGTCACCAACCATGGAATAACACATAGCTATGTTATCTCCGGAATTCCTGTTGTCGCTGGATACGGAAGTGCTAGGCTACCAGATCTTATCCAATTAACACACAAGAATAGACTCTCTAGGTGTAAATTAATCGGACGCTTTACACTTTGTGAATTAGGTTGATTCAAGCATCAAATGCATATGTTCGGTCTGCTTACTAGTGTCATCTTTATACACAATCAGTTAACAGAATCCCTCTGTCAGATTTTGCGATGTAATACTTGCATAAAGAATTAAGTGACAATTAGGCGCATCACACAACCCAATACTAGTAGAAGACTTATTATTAGGTTGATTTAAATGGCCAATTAAATAACCCAATAATAATTCTTAAACACTAAAAATAATACAGACAATCGACAAGAAAAATAAAACTCAAAAAAAACTTGTAAAAAATAATTAAGATCTTATTATTCATGACTTTGAAATCATCCCTAATCAAATAAGAAGATTAACTACTCATGATACTAAAGAAAGAAGAAGAAGAGAAAACGATAAATCACAACGATTTTCCCTTGTGAAGGGAAAACCCTAACCTCTTGTGCTAGCCTCTCCTCTTGTCTCCTTGTGTTGTAGAGAAAATTATGTATGAAAGTTATATCTAGGCTTCCCTTTATATAGGTTTTGTAACCTCCTCTTGATGTCTAATCCAACTAGGAAACTTGATAACCATTAAATATTTCCACTTCCTTTTGATCCATATCCAAGTAGAAAAATTAACCTCCTCAAATACTAACACCTCCTTTTAGTCCATATCCAATTAGGGGCACTTAACTTTATCAAAATCCAACAAAACCCTATTTTTCACGCCCAAAGAAAGCCCAAAACGCATCCCTTCTTTCTCTTCCCGCGCAGGCCCAAAACAGGCCCAACGGAAACCAAATCCAAGTTGGTTCACCGTTTTGCTCATAACTTCTTCATACGAACTCGGAATGCCCTCATTCTTTTTGAGTTGTCTTTGTATTTTAATTATCTACAATATGGTGAGAGGAACTACTGGATTTTAATGTTCATTTATTTATTTGGTAGTCCTTCTTATGTTATTCAACGTTCTTTGTTCCTTTTCGTCGCATTTCTTCGACTTCTCTTGGCTCTAGACACTTGGATACTTGGAGTACTTCACATCTTAGATATTTTGTAGCCATTTTCACTCTTATTAGGATGATTCACCTAATAGAAACAAATAAAAGAAACAAGAGTAATAACAAGTTGTAGATGGTGAGTTTTGACAATGGCTAGAATTGTAAAATTTCCTTCTACTAAGCAACAAGAACATATATGTGCATATTTATGCGCATATGCTTAATATGGAATATTGTGCTTCTATTTTATATTCTGTAAGCGAATTAAGAACACAGATTTTATCCAAACATTCTAAATTGGCCTTGTAGCTGTATCAATACTCACAATACCCATGCCATATCGAACTAGTCTCAAGTCGCATAAATTCCACAGTTGAATTCCTTGAACTTTCCTCGAATGAGCATTGATGTTCTAACAACATCCATTAAACTCGGGAATATCTAATGCTTAAACCCTGGAATACATCATAGCTTAATGCTTCATTCGAAATGAATGCACCTCAAATTGATCTTCCGAGCTTAAAGTACGCTACTTTAGCACTTTGCTTAAATATAAGCCACAAATAATGCGCCACTCCTCTTGGATGCGCCATAATTAAGAAGCAATACCATAAAAGATGCATTGGACCTCTCAGCTAGGCTAACCCTAGCCTTTTATCATATTAGTACTAAGTTAGCACTAGTCATTTGGCTTAGCATCACATTGGCACTAGTTAGCCACAATAGCGCTAAAAGCGCTAACTTTCTTAGCACTTAAACCCTAGCACCAAAGTGCTAATCCTAGTCTGAGCGCCAAAAATGCAGACCCTAGTGACCAAGTGCGCCACAAGGACTATGCCCCTCCAATACTACGTCCCTAGCTCCGAGACTCCCTTGCCTTGTCCGAGACGCCCATGCTAGCTTCTCCGTGACGCCTTTGCTTGGTCGGCTCGTGACGCCCTTGCCCTGGGTCCGAGACACCCTGCTTGGTTCGTGACTCCCTTTCCTATCTCCTTGACGCACATGGCTTCTCCGTGACTTCCATGGCTTCTAGTGTGTCCCTACCAAAGTTCATGCGTGTCCTAGCCCCAATACGTCCCTAGCCTTGGCGCCATAGCCTCCTTGGCTCCTCATCTTCCATAGCCTCCGCGTCCCTAGCCTTGGCGCCCTTGTCCCTGGCCTTTACGCGTCTTTAGCCAAAGGCTAGCACGCCCCATAATGGATAATACTTCTCTAACTACTCTGGCATGCCCCATAGGGGATAATAAATCCTTAGCGTCCTTCATGACTTAGCCAATAAATCTCAAGCTCTAGTACGCCTCTTGGCCTAACATACTCATACTTAGCGACTTAGCCACAAGTACATTGATGCTAAAACCGCAGTGCTAACTATACAATTGAAGTGCTAACTTCAAACCTTCTTGGTACTAGCTTCCTAGCCCTAGTACAATTAATATTTACCAGAAGATGTGCATATTGGTCTTACTCCTGAGACGTTAACACATTAGCCTTGTTACACTAAAAGAGCTAAAACATTCTTATTTGTGCTAAGTAGCTAGTGTAAGTTTTGCTAGCTATTTTTTTTCAGAAATACGCCTTTCTTCTCAATATAGATCATACATTGAGTCTTATATGAATTCCAGCAGGTCTCCTTGCTCGAGGGGCCCTCTACAACATTTGGCCTCAAAGGCCTCCCAGACTTACGATAAGTCGCTTCTAAGCTAATACTTAGTCATTAAACATGTCATGTTACTTTCAAGAAAGTACATGGTCCCTGAACTTCCCAGACTTGACACTAATCAGTCTGGCCATTAATCCAATGAGTCATATCACTTGTCTCACCGACTTAGCAAGTCATTTGAATTGACTTAACTTAATGAAAACCATAGTGGCATATAACTCCACTATTTCCACGAGATATAAAATATAACATGGAAGAATTCTCATTAGGGTATTGGTCTGGTGGTCTATGATATCGTGGGTGGTGACACAACCCCCACGAACAAGAAGGTAGCAAGAAGTGGGCGGTTACAGAGAAGTTGAGAGCATGAGGAGTAGTGGTCATACAAGTCTTTCCTACTTTCCGGGAACTACCCCATTACGATCTCCACAATCATCACTTCTCCATATCTCCCTAACTTCCACGACTTACAAGAATATCATTGTTTCCTCTTCAAACTATAAATAGATGATTCTCATTTATTCGAAACAAGACAGAACAAGACAACAACACAATCAGTCTGAAGAAACCAAAAACTTACAGAATTAGCGATTCCTCTTAGGAGAATCCATTCTTCTTTACACATAATGATATTTCTCAACCTTCTTTTCTTCCCTACCCTAAGACCTACCCAAATCCTTTCCATCTTTGTAATCGAAGCAGGACGTGAACGGCCATTTCTTGGTTTAGGCTCGTCCTGTTCGAGCTTGATCTCTCGAACCTACTTGAAAGTACCATTTTGCAGTATATTTGTTTTCACCCTAAAACACAAGTAATATGCAAGAATTATAACAAATATTAGTATAGATTTGACACTAAAATCATAAATATTATGTACTTATCAGGCATCACATTCTTTTACGGTTCCCTCGAAGAATGTTTCATGAATATTGGGTAAATTTTCAGGAATCAAGGCTGCAAAATTCTCCCCTTTGGTACGGTTAGGAGATGTTTCTTTGTCATCCTCTTGCTTACTATCCATCTACAATAGTTTAATATTTTTTTCTATATAAAAACAACAGGATTGAAGACAACAACAATGCTTCATAAATAAACACACACACACACACACACACACACACACACACACACACACACACA
>JAJJMC010030994.1:3289329-3362849 GCA_023531435.1 Papaver californicum | reverse complement strand
ACACACACACACACACACACACACACACACACACACACACACACACACATATATATATATATATATAATAGAGGATGAAACATAAATCCTAGCATACTGTTTCTTGGATGAGGATGTTGCCATGATATTGTCGATGCGCGCTGATGTTGTAACTGATGATTAAGAGCTACAATATTAATCAGAGTTTCTACAGAGTGTTTATTCGATCTAGCAACAACAAAGAAAATTCAAAAAGAGAAAATACTCATTGATGAGAATTTTAGAAGAGAAGATATTGCTCATGTAAAAAAAAATATAGGGGACATATACGTACCTACTTTAGACAATGCTGACTTCACTTACCAGAATACTAGAAAGACAGAACACTTCTTAGTGGTGGAAGGGAATAACAAGAGTAAAAAATGGATTGTATACCAAGCATGAATTCTAATTCACGAGTTAAGGGGAGCTTTCCATATCCGGGTATATGAGTTTCATCTTGCCTAGTTGGACATTTTTTTGCCTTAGCTTACAACTTTGCTCATTACTGACAGTGGCTATGCAGACAATTTGCATTCGCCACCCAATGCTTTTCATGGCTATCACTCTTATTCTGATTAGTACCAAGCATGTGATGAAATATACCTAAATCATTTATTAGAAATACCATCTTTGCTTACTATGAAGTTCCGCACTAAACAGGGGACTTAATGATGATGGTGAATTTTTGACAAAGGGGAAAATAGTGAAAATCATCTTTACCCCGTAGTAGAAATATAAAATTTATGTACGTGTATTTCTATTTTGCATTCATAAGAGAATTGAGAATACATATTATATTTATAGTTATAGGTACTAATTTATACTTACATTTTAGTTTTTTAGTAAATATATACGTTCGCACAATATCAGAGCTTTGCCCGACTAAACTTCTGATATTCTATGTATATATATATATACTAGCTCATCTATATTGAATTTCCTCCAAATTAATGGAACTTTAGAGAAATACTGGTGCTCGTTCTTCCCGGATGAATGTCATTCTCTTAAATAGATATCCACTAAACCTAAGAACACAATTTGAACCTATGCCAAGTGCAATAAGTCCCCAAATGAATTCCTTGGCATCAGGTGCTAATAGTCGTGATTTGTCCAAAAATCCAATGCTTGCACAAAAAAGGGATGCATATAACCCTAATGTGCACATCATTGGGCTTCTCCCAACACCAGGACCTGATTGACACAAGCGCACATACCTCGCATGGCGCTGTGCTACTTGGCAGTAGTACAACTAGTGCATTTATTATGCACGGCGTTGGGAATAAACCAACGCCAATCCCTCTTTGCACGACGTTGGTACTAGCCCAGCGCCAGACCACTTGTGCGCTAGGCTATTCCCAGCACCATACCCTATTGCATGCAAACCTCCCAGAGCTAGATTGCACACCTTCCAGACCTAGATTGGCATCTCCCAGATCTAGATTGTGCAATGATAAGTGCATAATTTATATATTTTAGGTATCATTTTCTTACACTTATTTGCTAGATTTTGTGTGGATTACTCTGTATTATTATTAATTTTGTAGTTCATGTCTTTTGTTAGGTTACATCTCAAAAAAGAGTAGAAATTGAGCATTACAAGGGAAGAATTGCCAAAGACCCAGTGTAAGTCAGTTAAATCCAGGATATCTACTCACCATCTTGTATAAAATTCAAATATGAAGCCAACGACGAAAGAATGAAGTCATTCCGACTTCGTATAAAGAAATTATAAGAAAAATAAGAACTAAGAGAAAAATGGTCATTTCAAGTGAAACCACTATTGGCACTTTGTCGTACGCTAAGGGAAGCTGAGATTAAATTGTTAAAGGCACCTGCTCATTTTCTCAGGGCTGCTAGTGTTTGAAAAATGTTAAAGGCGTCGGCAGTTTAGATAAGGGGCACCACCTTCATCTTCTTCACTTCGTAACAGAGAAACTCGGTCAATCTCTGGCTAGGTTTTGTTACGCTGATTTTTGGGATTGAGTGGATTCATTGGGTTGTATAGGTGGTTGGAAAGTATGGATGATAATCAAAAGTGAGTTTTAAAACAACAAATTTATTATTGCTCCGTACTGCCATTGATGACCGAGAGTGATGATGATTTTTGATGATCATGGAAGTGTTAATGATTGGCGTTGTTGTCAACTGGTGGATGTTGGATAATGGAGGATGTGACACTATGATGTTTGATGGATTTGAGAGAATGAGAATCAATCTCGAATTTGTCGAGTATGTGATGGAACTCAAGTTTAATGGTTGATGGATGAAAGATTGAGGAGTGATAGCTAGATGTGAGCAGTAAAATGGAGATCGAGTTCTAGTACTGGACAGGGACGCAATTTGGCAGTTGAGCTTGAGTTCGAATTTCTATTGATAACGTTGTTGGTTGGTGAAGCATTTGGATGAGTTTGATTAAATGGTGGTCGAGTATGTTCGAGTTAGAAATAACAAACCGAGATAGTCAGAGAAGAGGAGTATTAGCAAGACATAAAGACATGATTTCGGTGGAGAAAATATAGGATCAAAGCGTGTGCAATATTTCTTAGCTGGTCGGTGGAATGTTAAAGCCTATCTTGTTACCTATTTGAAGTAAAACTCTAGGAGAGGCGGTGACTATTTTCTATAAATAGGACCGTGAACTATAACTTGGTACAGAACCTCACAGATAAAAAAGAAGGCGCATGAAGAGAAAGAAAAAGGAAAAAATAGAGGATGTTGTGGCTTAACACGAAGAAGATAGGGTTGCGCTGGAGCTTGGGATTATTTCTCCCACTTCTTCGGTTTGATTTATCTATTCTTCTTTAATAATTTTTCATAGTTTTTAGTAAAACTATGAGTAGCTAACTTCTTTTTATTGGTTAAGGATGTAGTCGGATTTCATAAACATGTTATTACCTTAATATATTAGTTTTGTTTTCTTAATCGAGTCGTTGTTGTTCTTGTTCTACCAATTATTATTGTGATTGTGTGATTGTTTGTGTAGGAGTACTAGTAAATAAGTATGAATGCATATCTATTGCTAAACTAGGGTTTTGAGATACAAAATTGTTGATAAACCTTGTCATAAGTAGCGTATTGTATTGATTAGCCAAATTCATAAAACTTAAATCTCTTGGAGGACTAAACTTGATAACACGTTGCATTAGGTTGTTCTTTGAATAGTATTTGCATATTCATTATTATGGTATGTGATGACATGAGGAATTAAATGGAGTATGCTCTCGATGGGATGCTCTAGGGCTCTTGATAATGAATGATTAAGTGATAACTCTAATTATTAGTTAAATTTCATAACTTATGATTGGAGATGAACCTTTAATTAGTACTCTTAAACTATTGATTTTGTTTACACACTATTTTCTAGAATAATTAGTTTAATTACCTTAGCATTAAAATACAAAACCCCTCTTGTTACCTAAGTTTTCAAATACGAATAACAACCCATACCTCTCTGAGGAACGAATTTTTTCTTATCATTGTACTCTAATCTATATTTTTTGTGAAGCGAAAGAAATTGAAATATTTTTGCTTGGCTGAAAATCGACTATGCACCTTCCATCTCTAGCTTGTGCCCCCCGCCCCCCGCCATCTCTTTCCAACGTATCTCCAAGCTTCGAGCATCTCGCGCATCTCTGAGCTTCGAACATCTCTCAGATCTCCAATCTTCGACCATCTCTCATATCTCTAAGATTTGATCATCTCTTGCATCTCTAAGATTCACACATTTTATGCATGATCAAGATTCACACATCACTTGCGCAGCCAAGCCTCGAGCGCCCAATTGTCGTAGCCTTTGCAATATTGGCTTTAACACTCATGTTCGCATTCCTTGGTATTCAGATATGCCACTCGATGCCATTGGATATTGAATACTCTGATTTATGCACCAAGTCATTGATAGCTAGTAATCGAGTATTCTTACTAAATGACCAATGTTTGGCATATTTTTTGAACAAGATTCAGCGGTGCCATCCCTGTGCACAATTAACGAAGATATGCACAAATGTACAGAGATGTCACCTTTAACAAAGTGAGGGGTCCTACAAACCCAAATTGTTAACATATCATGAGCTAGCACTTTCTGCAAAGATATGTCACATGCTTGCATTACTCATTGAGTGATTCCATGACTGTGTATCGTGTATGAAGTGATGCCCACGACTCTCAGGCATCAATATCAAATTGTTATTGACATAATTATATTTTTCTTCCTTCATAGTGACTTATCGCCTTGCACTGATTCTATGCAGTGATTTACTAACCATGGGATCCCATCTTATTCAACTGCCAACATCTAGCGTAAACTACTAGCAGTGGCATCATCATGCCCATGGATGGCACTATTAAGATGCAATGCCTAGACTACACCAAATAGTATATTCTACTTGACATACTGAGTCACTGATAGACTTACTAAACTTAACACTAGTAGTCAGACTACTTAATTAATTAGCACTCTGAGCATAATGCATAATTAATTAATTAAGTAAGTAAGTAATTAATTAAGTAAGTAAGTCATTATACGAGACATCGAACATGTCACATGGTATACTCATTAGGGTATTGGTCTGGTGATCTACAACATTTACGATGTAATTGTACACCCATGATGAGAAATAGTCAAGTTGTGTGAACGTGGCTAGATGAATAAGTAGTGGGCGTACGGTTTCTAGAGTCTTTCCCACGATCATGGGCATGACTTCAACCATGTTATCCACTTCTTCACTTCTTCCACTTTTTATGAGATCATAAGTGTAAGTTCAACACTATAAATAGATGACTCCATCCACTAGAAAACAAAAAAAAAATCGAAGTCACGTCCTACTATCATAAAGAATTCATACTCTATCTTAAACACCTGAACTCCACTACAAAGACTTATATTCTTCAACTAGAATTCACCACACTCTCTGATTTTTTTTCCCTACTTTCCTCCCTAAGATCAACCTTTATCCTCCTTTGTGACCGGAGCAAGGCTTGAACGGACATTTTTGTGTTTAGGCTATCTCTACCTTTAAAAATGTAATTTGTGTTTACCCTAAAACAAACTTTAAGAGACCTATCATTGTTCATCATTATAAACAGAGGGGTCTCTGCAACTAAGATTTTCAATCCATGCATGATGTGTATCTTGTTACTGCAAGAGTCGTTCTCCATAAACTTAGGTTTCCTCAAAAACATAATTACGTTACGACTTTGAACACTTCACTTGGGATTCGTGAATCCTGGTCAGACTATCTTTTTCCTGATAAATTTTTTTTATCCGGAATGTTATCTCGATCATCTTAGTTCTTGTCTATTCTAAAGGTTCATCTCTTTTGTTATACGGTCATTTAAGAATTAACAATCGAGGAATAAGATTGATAGAAACTACAAGGAGTTCTACGTCTCTAACCTTGTAGTTCCACAAGATTATGATCTAAACTTGATTTAGATAGATATTGTGAGGTGGAATGAATTAGGCATCTCTATAACTTTTGAAGAGATTAAGCCCTAATTGTTTGAGGTTAGCTTGATATCTTTTTTATCTGGAGATCTCTCAAAGAAAATATATTTATGCTACCTTCATTGAAAAATATCTGGAGGAAATCAAATAGGTGTCACGTTGAAGGCAGGGCAACACTAGTCTTCATGAAGGACTGTGGAGCATCTTCTGGCATATTGCTAGAAGATTTACAAGGGTAACTTCCAAAGAGAATTGGGATTTTCCTAGGAGTTATACAGGTGCTTGAATACAACTAAAACATGGAAAATTTGAGGGTATACTTTGTCTCTATTAAATCTAGTCTGAAGTCTGATAGTAGGCAAGAGGGGTAATAATTTTAACCAATGTGTGTTCAGTATGGCCTAGGTCCCGAGTTTTTCTACAAGATTGTAGTTTCCTTGTTAACAAAATCCTAGAGTAACATAACTTGATCGAAATTTTTTTACCACATTTTTAACAACCTAAGTTTAAATACCAAATCCAGGATTAGATAAATATATCTAAGAACATGTACCTTTTTTGGTTGTATGTTGTTATTTCCATGGATCTGGCAATAATATCTCGCCTTAGGAGTCTCAAACAGGGAGAACGCTACATGTAACATAATAAATGTTAATACCCACATTGAGTCATTTCATGCATGTGTCTTACACATTTGTTATCATATCTCCTCACAATTGACATATATAACAACTGAATAAAGTCAAGCAAATGAGAGATTAACTATATGTTTGTTTGGCAAGATTGGAATCATATTCCTAAGATTTTGATTCCCTACATGTGTTTGGTACATGGATAAATAAGGGGATTAAGATCTCCCGGAATTTTAGGATTCCTTGGAATGAGGGGATAAAAAACCCACGTCTTAGGTGGGTGTATGATTCATATCCTTTGAGAATCTTTGTTTCTGCGGTTAAAGAATAATATGCTCAAATTTGTAAACCCAAATCCATATGATATGTCCCATCATCGTTCATTCACGAGAATATCACGGTATAAATTAATTTTTTTCAAAGTAAAACATACAAATAATTATTTGATTGAAGTTCTCTCTAGTTCTTCCTCTATAATCAATTTCATTTTCAATTAGATTAGATCATTCATTCGTTTAACTAATTAAGATAACTGAATCATTCAAATAAATTTTCTTAATCAACTGAATAAATATTTACTATTGATCATTGGTGATTTAACTTAATATTACTTGGTTAAATAAAGCATTCAACTAGAGTACAATTTTTAGTATATATATATAACCAAAAGGGTATAAATTTACTAGGAAATGTTAAAGCATCTCTCGTTCAAACTCACATATTTTGGAATGTCAAGCTTGTTTTCGATGTTAGACGAACAAATTTATATTTTGATTTATAGTCACTAAAGTCGGTATCGGACTAGGATTATAGCATGGTAGTTGAGTATCATAATTCACCGAATAACCTTTGAAGATTGAATAATGAAGAACGACAAAGAAATCTGCGAGGACTTCATCAACAAAGGTATGCAAAGACTATTATCTTATTTAATCACTATGTATACCATTCACCTATTGTCACATTGTCGTATGGCTTTATTATAATTGAAGAATTGCAAAGAAGAAGTTTTGAGTTCAAGCTTGTACTTGATAAATTTTGAAACATGAATTCAAGCAATTGATATTCATAGGTTTGTCGATGTTTAGGTTGAGAACAATTTATTGTTCAAAAAAATATGCATATGAAAATATAAACCTAAAAATATCAAGTATTACCAAAGTTTGCAAACTGATTTTCAGTTCGCGAACTAGTAGAAAACTTGATGTTTCTTGACACTTCAAAATTTTTCATTGTTCGCAAACTAATTTTTTAGTTCACGAACTGTACACTTTTGGATATGTTCTTGGACACATTAAAAAAATCATATGCAAAAAATATTATAACAGTTTGTGGATTATACACTTTCAAGGTCGTTTCTGTACACTTCAAATAGTACATGTATGCAAACTGATTTTTCAGTTCGTGAACTGGCATTATTTTGGGTGTTACTGAACTCCAATATTGCTCGATGGGTCATGACCTTACTTGGTCTACTGTGAGCTAACTTTTGTACATGGGTCTTTAACCGACAAATACGCGGGTGTACATTCTTGGTCATAACTCAAGGCCAACTTCTCACATGCATACATGGTTTCCATTCTTAGGAATTAATCTATATTGATAAGTTAAGTTTGCTTGGGATCAAAGTAATTCGTAATTACAGAAACTAGTTCATGAACTTGCTTTGTCTTCAAGAAAGCAATTGCTTAAACTTTAAACAATCTAGCCTAAATCATCATTACAAATAGAGGACTTTCTGCAACCTAGAATCTCAATCCTGGCACATTGTATCCTAGTTGCTTCTAGAGTCATCCTCTAAATACCTAGGTTTATTTATTTATTTATTTGAAGCATAATAGGTTTCTTTATTAAACTGTATTAGGTTACGATTTTTAAAGTCTTCACTACGAGATTCGTAAAACCCGATTAGACTATCTTTTACCTAATAGTTCTTGGTATCCAGAATATAATCTTGATCATCATAGTTCTTGTCTATTCTAAGGTCCATCTATTCTTTTATACTCCATTTTTAAGAAATACTTATTAGGGAATAAGATTGATAGAAATTACAAAGTGTTCTTCGACTCATACTTTGTAATTCCACAAGATTGATATCTAAACTTGTTTTAGATTGATTTTGTGAGGTAGAATCGATTAGGCATCCTATAACCTTTTCAAGAGAGCAAGTTATCCTAATTGTTGAGGATTGCTTAATATCCTCTTTTCTCTTGAATATCCCTCATAAGCAAACAGATTTCAATTACCTTGATTGAAACACATATGAAGGAAATTAATAGGCTACATATTAGAGGCATGTTAGTTAAAGTATTCACTTCGGCTGAAGCAACTCCTAGGAATGTAAATGGCATCATTTAGGGGAATAAAGTGTGTAGGGTCTAGCGAGATCCAAGAAACGTAAGGAGCATGACTGAATCTGAATTGCTCGGAGGGTTGATTCGGTCTCAACATTCCAGTTTGAAGTCTGAGAGTAGGCTAGTGTTTGTAGCGGCTTAATACGGTGTGGTGTTCAAACTGGATGAGGTCTCAAGGTTTTACTGCTATATTGCAAGTTTCCTTGATAACAAAATTGTTAGTGTCTTGTGTTATTTCATTTTCGCATTATATTATTTATCTGTATAATAAAAATATCACAAGTAGTACGTTAATCAAACTAGATAGTTTTAGCTCAGTTGTAAAGATCCTACAAGACTTGTTGATGCGCGTCATTAACACAACAAATTAATTACTTTTGTTCCACATAATTAACTGGTACTAATAAGTTTGTTCCCATGAAGAAAAGTGAGTTTCTAGTTGATAAAAGTACTAATGGGGGGATTTTCAAGTTGTAGATTAAAATAAATAATAAGAGAAATTAACCAAGATCAATTTAAAGGAATGAGAAGAAAGACGATTAAGCAATCCTTCGCCGTCACTGAAAAGAAACTTAATTAAAATACTCTTTTATTTCTTGTTAAATTTATATTGTCACCAACCGTAGAATAACAATAAGCTTTGTTATCTCCGGAATTCTAGTTGTCACTGGATAAGGAAGTGCTCGACTATCGGATTCTATCCAACTAACCCACCAAGAATAGGCTCTCAAGGTGTAAATTAATCGGATGCTTTATGCTTTGTAAATTATGTTAATTCTAGCATCAAACATATAGGCTCAGTCTGTTTACTAGTGTCATCTCTATACACGATCACTTAACAAAATCCCTCAGTCAGATTTTACGATATACAAGTTGCGTAAAGAATTAGATGACAATTACATGTATCACACAACCCTATACTTGCAGAAGAATTATTATTAGCTTGAGTTAAATGTCCAATTAAATAACCCAATAATAATTCTTAAACAAAAAACGCAGTAGAGATAATCGACAATTGAAAATAAAACATAAAATAAACTTATAAAAATAATTAATATTTCATTACTTAGGACTTTGAAATCATCCCTAATCAAATAAGAAGATTAACTACTCATGAAACAAAGAAATAAGAAGAAGAGAAAACGATAAATCATAACGGTTTTCCCTTGTGAGGGGAAAACCCTAACCTCTTGTGTTAGCCTCTCTTCTTGCCCCTTTGTGTTTTAGAGAAAATTATGTATGAAAGTTGTATCTAGGCTCCCTTTTATATAGCATTTTGTAACCTCATCTTGATGTCTATCCAACTAGGAGACCTGATAATCATCAAATATTTTCACCTCCTTTTGATCTTATCCAAGTGGAAAAGTTAACCTCCTCAAATACTAACACATCCTCTTAATCCATATCCAATTAGAACACTTAACCTCCTCAAAATCCAACAAAAAACCCTTATTTTCACGTCCAAGGAAATCCCAAAACGCATCCCTTCTTTCTCTTCCCGCGCATGCCTAAAACAGGCCCAATAGAAACCAAATCCAAGTTGGTTTCACCGTTTTTCTCATAATTTCTTCATACCACCTCGGAATGACCTCATTATTTTTGTGTTGGATTCTTCTTTAAATTTTTATCAAAATTTGTTCAAGAAATCATGAATTTTACAGTACATATCCTTGCCTTTAGGTTGTTCTTGTGTTTTCGACACTCTTTACTCCTTTCTGTCGCGCTTCTTACACTTCTCTTGGCTTAAGACACTTAGATACTTGGAGTACTTAATTTCTTATCACTTTTTTAGCCATTTTTACTCTTCTTGTGATGATTCACCTAATATGGGACATAAGATAGAAAACAACTGCAATACAAAGTAACACGTAAGAAATCTAACTAAAACAAATATGGAATTGACACTAAAAATATGTAAATTATCACTTGTTCTTGTTGAATTCGTATCTTGAAATATAGATTTCAAGACTTGTTTTTGTTGGAATTTGGATCTTGAACAGTTCGATTACATTCTAGGTTGACCTTGATATACAATCAAGAATAAGGATCTTATTACTAGAGATCTATAAATTGTACACAGATTTATCCATACAGGTTCACGAAAGAAAAAGTTGACGGTGTACTTGGTACCCAATCATTTTCAGGAAAGTTATAGAACGGTTATGCATTATGAAATTGAACCAAACATCGGAGAAAAGAATCAAAATCCCTAGGAATAACTATTCATGACTTCCATTTCTAGAAATGTAATTCAATTCATATCATCCAAACATGTTGTCACGTTAATATTGATAGTGTTTATTAATGTAAAGCTTAACATATTCATAAACTTTAACTATATTTGTATACCTCAAGAAAGTCGCGGGTGTATGCCGTGTAAGAGGTAGGAAAAGTCATCGTCTTTTAAAGCTTCTCAAGTTATCTCTTGTGGATGTTTCTTTTATTGAAAACTCGATTGAACTGATCATGGGAGTTCATTTGATATGGTGCCGATATGCTACTTGTATTCTAAAGTTAGGTAACTCTCTATAGTGCTTATAGGGATTATGGGTTTCTGCAAGTATCCCCTTGGGAAATGCAGCTTCAACTCTCTAGAGTGTTTTATCCTACAAATTTTTACCTATAATAGATATTCTTAATATTCCTTCTATTTTTATTAACCGGAGATGCAATAAAAGTTTATACTTTAATATAAACAATTTTTAAATTCCATACCTTCTTTTGGTTATGTTGACATGAACCAGTTTTTTAAGCCTCAACTCTTACTCGTGGTCAAATGAATTTACTGATGGGTGACTTGTCGTATTCTTTTTATTATATTTATATAAAGCTTCTGCCAATTCATTAATAACAAATCTAGTCCTTAAAATACCTAGGTAAAACCCATCACACTCTTTCTCATTCGCTCAGTTCTAATCATTTAGGGCATCCACAATCACACGATTATACCCATCGATTAAAGATCAAAAAATTTGATCTTTGATCTGGGTCAAAAACAACGGTGAATCATCAGGCGAGGTTGTAGAGTACCGTTTGAGGGTAAGCGAAGTACCAGTATATCGTTTGGAAAGACGGACGAGATACTAACAGTTCGCCTGGTACAAGCGATATTGTGGACTACCGCCTGCAAAACAAACATACAGGCGAAATCCCAACACCTCGCCCACTCCCCAAGCGATATCTCAGTATCTCGCTTGTACAAGCGAAGTTCCAAAATCTCGTCTATGAATTGTGCGAAGAAGTCGTGTGAAAAATGATCCGGGCGAGATGCTGGAGTACCGCTTGCATAGAGGCGAGAGACTAGAGTTTCGCCTACTGAGCGTGCGAAGGATGTGTGTGGGGAAATAGACGGGCGAGATGCTGGACTCCCGCTGTGATGTAGGCGAGATTCCAAGCTCTCGCCTGTCTATTTCACCGTTTTAAAACCCTAAAAACTCTTATTTTTTGTTTCATCTTCACCTCGCCCTCCTGTTACCTAGCCGAAACCCTCCCACACCCCCATTTTTCCAACACATCGATCCTTTGACGAGAACCCAAAGCTTCGTTTCTCATTTTCATACTTCGCTCAAACATATTCCAAGCGAAATCAAGGTATATCTTCTACAAACCAAAATTGAATTTACTTGTTTTAATTTGATATGCAATTTAGATGATTTTGTGGTTAAATTAGTTGTATATGTTGTTTAATTACCATATTATAAACCCATTATTGAATTATGAATTTGTGTTCTAATTATAAAATTAGGAATTTATTTAGGGTTTTTGTGCATGTTATCAATTAGGTTTCAAAATTTGTTCCCTTTGTTAAATTGAACATACAATACGAAATTGTTGTAGCTTAATTTTAGTGGGTTTGTGTTTAATTTTTGATTGAATATAGTATGTTGTGTAGAAATCAAAGGAATTAATTTTGATTTAATTTTGAAAATAATGTGTATGGTATATTTGAAATTGTGTATTTTGTCATAGGGTTTATGATAAATATTATAAATTGGGTATACTCTTATTGATGATTATTTGTTGTTGCCTGTATTTAATTTATTAATTGGTTGTTTAAATTTAATTGGGTTGTGGTTAAATTGTCGATATGTATGGAATTGCTATTTTATGTAGATTCTGAAGATGAATTTTGATGATATGTATCGAATAGTTAGAGTGCCAGGACATCCACATGGGTTGAGTCAGCTCATCAGGATAGAACCTGAAGATGGTGGAGTAGTTGATCCAACAAGGGGGGTTGATTTGGGGGAAAGGGTAGTTCAACCATCAGTGGTTGACAATCGAATGTCAGCTATAAAGGATAGAACCGATTTGTTGGTTAGGAGAATGACTCGCTCGATTGAGTCTAGGGAGGTGATGAGCATAGAAGAACAACAAAGAGTTCGAATAGTGCTACAAGAGATAACAACCCTTTGTTCTGGTGAAAATTAAGATCGCTAGAACAAACTGAATTTTGTAGTTATGGTGTTGAACTTTATGGTGTGTCCCTTTATCTTTCAAAGTGTTGAACTTTATGGTGTTGAACCTTTTTAGTTCTTTTAATTTATTTATGAATTTTAACTTCTACGGATACCAAATGTAGTTGGCAAGTTATTTATCAATTCATCTCAATGCCTTGTCAAGTAAAATAAAATATCTCTGACAAATTGAGTAGAAAATCTTTGAATTATTAACTAGTCGTTGTATTGTCAATTCAGTGTATAGTCATTTCATCGCAATGGCTTGTCAAGGGAAAGCAAAATATCTCTGACAAAGTTAAAATTCAATTTTTGAATTATTATGTAGTCAGTCTATTATCATTTCATCGCAATGCCTTGTCAAGGGAAAGCAAAATATCTCTGACAAAGTTAAATATTATTAATATTATTTAGTTAGTCTATTGTGATTTCATCTCGTGTTATAAATTGCTAGACATGTTTAATTTTAGTGGGTTTATGTTTAATTTTTGATTTAATGTAGTATGTTGTGTAGAAATTAAAGGAATTAATTTTGATTTAATTTAAAAACAAATGTGTATGGTAGTATTTGCAATTGGGTAATTTGAATGAGATTGGTTATAATTGGTGAGATTGTTGTATTTTGATAATGATGTATGTATTTTTCGAATGTTTGATGTATAATTCTTGGTACAAATGTGTATGGAAATAGATAATTACATACAAGTTTATTTGGTGTTAAATTAATTTTAATTGTTTATGCATTATGGTGATTTACTGAATATATTGACAATGTTCTATTATTTGTTTGGGCAGATGTCTAGCAATGTTGTTTCGAGATGGGTTGGTAGAAAGAAGAAAAGCAAAAAAGCTAAAATCGCAGAGGATTCTGAACCTGAATCCATGGTCCCCGAGTCGGTAGATGTTCCGGGGTTGGAACACTATAACGTTGTCGAAGATATGGAGGAACACGTTTCGACAAATATTACATATTCCTCCGACGCCAACTTCAGGTTTGACCATCGTGGCTCTCTCAAATCAGTTATACAGATGTACAAGAAAATCACTAAGGAGTGTAATAGGGTCCAATATATAATAGAAAGGGGAGGTTGGGGCAGATTACTATCCCTACCTTTAGTAGATTCATCCCACGCTCTTATTGATTATATTGTCGAGCGGTTTTGGGATACTACAAACACATTTCACTTTTGTTTTGGAGAGCTTAGGTTCACTCCCCTCGATTGGGTTATGTTGACCGGGCTTAGTATCGGTGTCGGGAGATCTGTTCCTTATGAGCCAGCTAAGTACAAATTTGAGTATGTTCGTGACAATATCTTTCCTGAACTGAAAGATAATGCGGTATGCAAAAGAGAAGGTGTTCCCCAACAGTGGGTTTCGGATGCCATCACTCTCAAGTTTTTGACCACCTATTTTGATAAAGATACATTGCACGCGGCGAACGATGATAGTGTTCTTGCTGATAGAGTAGCGAGGGTGTTCTATATGTATGTTCTGGGGAATTTCTTTTTCCCAAATGTAAAAACCTACATTGATGCAGGATGGTTGGCTGCCTTTGATAATCTAAATGAAGTTGATCAGTACGACTGGGGTGGTCCTGCATTTTGAAAATTGTATTTAGCTTTCCCTTTTTTCTTCTGTCGTTTCGCCTCTTTTTTCCCCATTGGACGGATTAATGTGTTGGGGATATCTCCAAGGTCTTCATAGGCGCTGGGACCATCAAGGCTTAAGTCTGGTGTGTCCTGTACGTCCTGAGATTCGTTGTCGTAATCAGACTCTCCTTGTGATGAATCGAAAACAGATGTCGACCTTCTGGAATATTTAATATTATCTAACATAACTGTGTAGCAATCTTCATGTTTAAAACTTCGACCAGTTGCTTCCTTGAAAAGCCTACGTACTTCTGCGAACTGGTGTTTCAATTCAATGTTGTTAAATGATATACAATCATATAGATTAATGTAATAAGCATAATTAAACGAGTTGTTACCTTATTTTCGGGGGCCCATCCAGTATGATGTTCCCTTTCGACTTCAGCCTCCTTTGCAGACATAAGCGCCACATCCTTACTTATAATTTGAAATCGTTTCTGAAGGGAGGTCCAACTACGTTCTGGCATAGAAGGTATAGCTTCTTTCATCCGACATAGTATACATGACCATAATTTATCTTCACATTGATCAGTACCAATGCTACAATCTTGAGAAATAGACAAATGAATCGTACACATCGTAACATCTTCAAAAGACGAAAAATTTGGACCTCGTGGTTTTGATGGCGCAATTTTACTAATCGATTTCAAAACTTACGAAATAAGAACCAACTTTAGAATTTTCAACTACACAATGTATGAGTTTAGTAAAATGCCATTGGTTTAGTATCCCATATATATAGGGTAAATATATAGTCGTTAAACTGCCAACGGTAACATATCAACGGAAACAAACATATTAACGGTCACACCTGAGCGAGGCCTTGGGGTCTCGCCCAACTCCAAGCGAAGCCTTGGAGTCTCGCCCAACTCCAAGCGAAGCTTTGGAGCCTCGCCCAGGACCAAGCGGTTCCTTGTAGTGCCGCCCAACTTCAAGCGACTCGGTAGCATCTCGCCCGTGTTCGGAAATTTTAGGCGAAGTCTCTGATATTCGCTTATGAGTAGGCGAGCTTCTGGTTACTCTTCTGGTGGAGCGAAAGTTTAGCATAACGCTTGAGCTGGCGAAATGTCAACTCTTCGCCCGTGTTTTTAAGCGAGATGCTTTCCCTTCGTATGTTCACAAGCGAGAGGTTACAATTTCGCTCGAATATGATTTTTAGTCGACGATCAGCGACTTCTTTTAATCCTGAACAATGATTTTCATCGATTATAACCCAAATATAATCGCACGGCTGTGGCTGTTTTTCACCGATCATCGATCAAATGTAATCTTTGATCGTCATTTTGATCGATGATTGGAGATGCTCTTAGAGGCTAGATCTGAGCAAAAGTTGTTTCGTTGTTTTTTAATAATTGTCTTCGTTATTAGTGTGATTATTATCTTCTATATTAAGACGATTCTTGTCTACATTTTTATAAAAAAAAAAATTCTACATATTTGTTTGTGATTCGGTATCCTGGATACAAGTACCTTGGTGATTTTACTGGGGGCAAGATTAAGTTCTTTTTCAACAGAATAATATATCTAGGTTTCCAGGCTTCTCGCTATTGAGTTTTAAGGAAAATATCATTCCTCTCTTATAAGAGTATCTCTTTTCCAAGAAGAAAATCAATCAAAATGACCGAACCATGATATCTAGTACTGTTTGTTCTCCAATCTCAACGTACGAGATTGGGGTGATGTCGTTGTAGATTGTTCTTTCTCTTCGCGATTTATATTCGTTTTGCATCTTTCGTTGTATTTGTTTCATATTTACAATGTACATGCTTTTTGAAAACCATCATGTAAACGTTTCTTAATTGGAGTGAAGTACTAATGGTTTGATTATAAAAAAATAGCAAATCAAAATTATACATTAAGAATCAAAATAAAACTAAAACAACATAATTGTGACGGTATAAGATCGAAAATTCCAAAAAGGAAAAGAGAAGGAATTCCGAGAAACGGCCTAATACAAGAACGATAGAACCGATCAAATCGGAAAGAAGATGGTTTTTGTAAGATGTATCGATCATTTGATAGGTTGTCTTCTTGAGAAAGTAATGCTACAACGAAAGTTGAGAAATCTGTCCAAAATCTTGAATAGAAAACTAGTGCTTGAGAACCCATGTAATGAAAGAGCAAAAGCTATTAAAATAAAGGAAAACACCATAAAAACGCAGGCAAAAATCACCATTAAGGTGAAGGCTAAAACACCATTAAAGTGCATACAATAAAAATAAAGTCTAAAATATAAAAATTAAAGTGCATACAATAAAAATAAACTCTAAAATATAAAAATTCAAATAAAAATTAACCATAAACTAATTTCTTTTTCTCGTAGAATGTTCCATTTCATTTTTGTTGAACCATACAGCCAGAAGACCGGTTCTGGCTGTAGTCAGATCACCAGTCCTGATACACCTGCCAACTAATAATCTCTAGGATTTGGAAACCATATATTCTGTTTAGGATTTGAGTAGATTTCCTATTATGTTAAGGATTTCCTATCTTTGTAGATTTTCTATTTTTGTTTAGATTTCCTACCTTATATAAAAACTACTCTCATTATATAAGAGAGCCTCATGTACGGTTAAAGTATTAAGAAAAATAAAAGCATCAGAATTATTGTTTCAACTTGGTATCAGAGGGGGTTCGATCATATGGGAGGAGCTTTGCTCCTCTCCAACCATCACCACTAGTTCACATTCATACCATTACACCAGTATTTTCACTTTGCATTGACAGCATCATCTCCTTGCATACCATCTTTGCATTACCACCAGTTCAGTTCCACTCCATACAGAACACACTACAACCACAGAAGTTCACGACCACGGCAGCATAACAGCACCATACTTCCATCAACACCAACTTCTAAATATCAATTTGAATCTTTTAACCAACAGAGAACACCAACATCATTTTTGAGTCTCTTAACCAACAGAGAACACCAACAAAATTTTTGAGTCTCTTAACCAACAAAGAACACCAACAAAGATTTTGAGTCTCTTAACCAACATAGAACACCAACAACATCTTGAGTCTCTTAACCAACATAGAACCACAAAACAAATACCAGCATCTACTATTTCTACTTTTAATACTTCAATAGGTAGACCACTCTGAATCATCAACCCAGACGTTTCATTTGTTGGGTAGGCGGAAACCTCTGAACCAACTATTTGGTTAAGTTTCGTAAAGACCCAACGTGAAGATTTTCGGTTTAAGGCGGAACCTCTGAACCTGTTAAATGGTTAAGTTTCGTGACAACTCAGCAAGCGAAGCCTCTGAATCTACGACGATCAAGCTTCATAAAAACTAGAAAAGTGGACAAGTATCCACCGTTACCAAGCAAGCTATCAAAGACATACAAAATCTATGGAGACAAGAAAGCAAAATTTAGATGGGATCATATCGACGTGATGACAAGTCAGAAAACCAATCCATGGGCATGTATGAGCAAGATAAGCGAAGCATGAGAAGCAAGTTGAATGTTCACCAGCTACCCTTCAACTTGAGGGGAAGTGTTGAACCATACAGCCAGAAGACCGTTTCTGGCTGTAGTCAGACCACCAGTCCTGATACACCTACCAACTAATAATCTCTAGGATTTGGAAACCATATATTTTGTTTAGGATTTGAGTAGATTTCCTATCTTTGTAGATTTCCTATCTTTGTTTAGGATTTCCTATCTTTAGAATTCCTTCCTAATGTAAAAGACTACTCTCACTATATAAGGGAGCCTCCTCCTGTATGATTGAATTATTAAGAAAATATTAAAGCATATTATTTATGTCTCAACTATTTTTAGTACACTCTAAAGAAATAATACTATTTTTAATACGTACCTTTATCGTCTATGAATTTTAATTTCAACCATTAGTTATAAACTGTCGAAACAAATTGATATATAATAGTATTACGGTTGACACAATGATTAGATGAAAAATATTGTTTCCTTTAAGTTATTATATGAACGCCACAAATGATAGCGCCAAGATGGATACATGCCAAGATATCCTACACTTTATTAATGCAGCAAAAGTTATGGTATGATCTTTTTTTTTTAGTCGACCGAAAAAAACAAAAAAATCATGGATTTTTCTTTTCAAAATTTAAATCAGTAATAAATCTCTTTGTGGTAAATTGAAACAGTGAGCATGCGCGATACGCGTATGGAGATGACAAAATAACGGTAAAACCATGATTCTTTTTATAAGTTAAATTAATTCTGTATCCTGTAGTCAATTATTGAAGTATAGAAAAGTAAGGGCAAAATGGAATAATATATTCCAATGGCATACAACATAAATAAGTTATCATAGATGTTTAAATATAACTACATTCTGTAATAAACTAAAAGGAGACAGAGAAAATAGAGAGAAAATGAAGAAGAATTCTTATTAGATGTGACATTACAAAGCAAATGCTCTCTATTTATAGGAAGAAAGGAGATGAGCATTTAAAATGAAATTAAGGGGCATGCATCCATTACTACTAGTGGTGGTGGTTACAAATTAGTGGGGGAGGTGAAGAGGTGAAGAGGACATGAAAAAATAAAGGGAGAGAAATAAAGTGTGGTGTAAATCCATTAAATTTATTTCATAACGCTCCTCCTTGGATGACACCACACTCTAACACTGCCTCATTAAAACCTTTCCAGGAAAAACCGAAAGGAAAAACCCAGGAGAAGGAAAAAGAGTATAAAACATATAGAGTAGTGTTGGAAAAGCATATGCTGCCTCGTTAAAACCTTGACAAGGAAAACCTAGTGAGACAAAACCTTGACGAAGGAAAAAGAGTACAACGCGATAAGTCTGATAAAATACCTTTTACAAAGATGCTCCCCCTGATGGATACTTCCACAAATGTTGGCTTACAAATCTTTAAACGACGCATTCCAATCTTGTGAACCAATTTCTTGAATGTTGAAGTGGTAATGCTTCGGTGAAGTGGTCTGCTAGATTATTCTTTGAACGTACTTGTTGAATATTAATTTCACCATTTTTTTTGTAGATCATGTGCGAAGAAAAACTTTGGATAAATATGCTTTGTTCGATCACCTTTAATAAAAACCTCCTTAGTTGTGCAATGCAAGCGGTGTTGTCTTCGTACAATATTGTTGGTGAATCTTTAATTGAACTAAGTCCACATGATTCTTGAATGTGATGTATTACTGACCTTAACCAAATATGCTTTCACGACTTGCTTCATGTACTGCTAATAACTCAGAATGATTTGTAGAAGTAGTTGATGTAGTTTCTTCAACGAATAGCCAAGATATAGATACGTTACCATAAGTGAACTAAACTGTATTTGTGATCATATCGTATGGGATTCATAAGGACATCCAAATTTCTAAGAGATATTTATGTTGATTTGGTCTAACAAAATGACCTAGCTTATAGTGGGAATCCACCGAATAACCAAATTTGATCAACTCTCCCTTGGATGACCACCATGTTGAATTAAATTGCCTCACTAAAACCTTTCTAGTAAAACCCAATGGGATGAAATCTGGACGAAGGAAAAAGAGCACAATATCAACATTTGGAAATTAAACGTCATTGAGATGTTGCCTTATTAAAACCTTATCAGGAAAAACCACATGGGATAAAACTTGAAACGAAGAGAAAAGAGTACAACTTCTAACATAAATATGGACGCTAACTCAACTATATGAGTGTTGTAGAAAACAAACATCAAAATCATAACTCTAGTTTATATCATAGATAAGTTTTATGCAAGCATAGTATTTAAACTGCAGATTTAAGAAAAATAATATTTATACTGCTAAAGCATGGATTTTTGTGTTTTTAAAGACTCCTCAAGAGACCTATAAAGTTAAAATCATCAACTAATAAATCCAGTTTTTTGGTTTTGTACTAAATTTCTAAAAAATATAAAGGATTTTTAAACCTGACAAAATCGAGTCAGGTAGCTTCCTGAATATAATTTGAATCCTCCATGGATTACAAATTTGAATATGTTCTCCGACCACATTTCTTGTGTAAATGCAATACAAGTCCTTCAAGGACTACCACGCCAAATGCATCATACAAGGAGAACAAAATATTATTGAACAAATCCTAGGGTTTTAGAAGAAAAAAAACTCTCAATTCGTTTTTAAAATGATCATATTTCTCATATAACGTACGAAGACTACACCAACCTGTAATTTTCAGAATTCAGACTTGCATGTTTAAGGTGTTAAGTCTTGCTTCCAAATATTTTGTTATTCAAGAGATTTAAATACAACATAATTTGGATTTTGTGTCTACCAATCACATATATCAATATCACTCTGCAGAGGGGTTAACAACCACCATCATTTATTATTTCAGTAGCTACTGTAAACGAATATTCGACAATTATTTTAGCTTACCACGATCCCACATAATTCTCAAGTGTATGCATGTCTCAAAAAATTAACAGAATTACTGGTACCAGATCCCACAAGTGTTTTAATCTCATTATCATAAAGTGAAGAGTTATTAATTTTAAGAATGTGAATCGTGTTTTGGTAATCTCAATCGGAGCACTACCTGTTGATAGGTACATTATTATATCTAAATTGTTCTCAATTTCATATTTTGTTGGTACTTAATTTTGTACTTATTGTGTGATTTTATATCTTTGTAGGTATTTTTGAAAAAAAAAATAATTGTGAAAAAAATAGGCTTAAAAAATGTTAAAGGCACCCAGAAATTGATAAAGGCACCCAGGAGTTGGATATAGGCACCTTCACATCGGATAAGGGCACTCGTTCTCTTCTGTTCAAATCTGAGAAAGGTGGGAAGCGTATTTTCACGCGTGAGATTCTGTTGAATTCGGTTAACGGATTTCATAGGATTAAAACGCGTTTTTATTACTCCAAATTGAAGCAGAAACCTAAAGGGATAACCACACGTCAATTATATCCAAGAAACAGGCTGGAAATCGAGTTTACTTCCGAGTTAAATTTTTTTTTTTTCCGGATAAAAGGGAATTAGAGTTTGGTTTGGATTGATCTTTGAGTCCTTATCGATCCAGGAGGACTACTTAGGGTTTTTGGAGACTATATAAAGCAAAGATATCGAGTAAAAAAGGGGTGAGCTTCAATTAGAAAAACACAGGAAGAAAAAAAAATGTTGTTGTTGTAGGGAAGAACAAGAATAGGCGATGATTCCTTCAACTGAACATCAACGGATATCTTCGTCTTTGCAACACTTATCTTCAGCTGCAACGGTTTCTTCAACCCATATTCAACGGATATCTTCAGAACAGTAACGTTTATCTTCAGTGAAGCACTTTTTTCTGTAACAGTGGAAACAGTTGTCTGCTACGCCATTACACCGTTGCAAACTCTCTGTTTACCTAATTTTCACTCTTTTCATCTTTGTAAACAATTTTTAAGCCATGAATACACATCTCGAGAGTGTTTACAACATGAGGAGCTAGATCCCATTGTTGAGGCGACGGAGGAAGACATTTTTACAATAATAAAGTGGTATATTTTTATCTTATTAATTTTTTACAATTCTTTTATGATTATTTGCTTTGAATTAAATTTGAAATAATGATTTTTATCAATTAGTTGTGTTTTCTTTTGATGAGTCATGCTTAGTTTAGAGCTATTGATGTCTCATACTTTTGATTTACAACTATTATTTTGAAAATCTAATTTTGGCAATATTTAGAATCAATTGAATGTATGAGTTGCAAGATGATTATTAATGCTAAATCACTTGAAAAATTGGCTAATGGTGGAATCCTTAGTCTCAGTTCTTTCCATAATCTTAAATCAATTTTACTTTAATCTTCTTAGTTTTAAAAATTAGGTTTAAAAATTAAATCTTCACAAGTCTGAGTATCGAATCGTTTACCACTATTTCTTAAACACATCAATTTTTGGCGTCGCCGACGCGGATTTGTTTTTAGGTTAGATTTTTATTTTTATTTTTGTTTTTAGTATTAGTTTTATTTTTAGATTTTTATCATTTTGTTTTATTTTACGTTTTTTTGGGTATTTCTCTTTTGTTATAGGTTTTAGAACGAAAACGAAAAGAAATTGAGCCAAAGATTTTGGTGATTAAAAGACTTGGAGTAAAGTTAAAGCTAAAGGAAAAGAAGACAAAGAAATTATTTTTATTTAATTTTTACTTTTTAGGGTTTTTATTTGTTATTTTAATTTAAAAAAACTGTATTAGGAAATCTTTAATTGTTTTTGTAATTTTATTTTATTTTTGGACATTTTGGACACTTTAAGAGATTTTTGGACATTATTTTTATTTTAAACCCTACGGAAGGGTAGTATTAAATATAAACTGCACAGGGAAGGACGACAATTACGATATTGTCTCAGCCTCTTGGTTTCGTACACGACACAGGAGTCAGTCGCCCGAGTCGACTTCAACGGTTCATCGCCCGTCTGGTACGGGAGGTAAAACTCTATCAATCCACGAAACCCCTGCAAGTGGATTTTATGTATTCCTTCGTAATGCATATATGGTGAGGAATGAATACGAATTTATTTTCTAGTAAAGGGAAAGAACTGGCCATACAAGATAAGGACTCGGATTTCATCATCGTTTCCTTCTTGCCCGCTTTAGGAACACGTTACCAAACGCGAACCTAAGCTTAAAATTTTGACTAGAAAGAGATCGGTAGGCTAACGAGCTTATAGGAAACTCATTCAAAAGGATTGTATTGGTTACTTAGTTATCCTAACTCAAAGTTCAAGAAGATTATTTTAAATAGATTCGAGCCGCCTTGTAACCCAAGGAAACGTTTCCAAAGAGACAGGGTTATCAAAGCTCCTTAGAGCTTATCCTGTTTCTATTCGACTTAATCTAATTCGGATCGTTCTAAGAGGTTTGTTAAAACTGTAACTAGTTGCCTTTTGAAAGAATAGAAGCTGGTCTAGAAATAATCTAAGTGGAGTCATCATGCTTTTTATTTGCTAGATTCAACAAGTTTGATTTGGTTGAGTCAGCCTTGCTTGTGATTGCTTAGAATTCCCTTCCAATTAAGATTTTTCTTTTAGTGTATGCCAAGACCGCTCGAAATCATCACTGAGCGAGCTTGGAAAAGAGACACTCTAGGTCGTTTGATTAGTGACAAACCTAGTAGTTTTGTCCCTGGAAACGAGGACCTCGAAGACTCTTCTTTTGAGGGCCTTATTTTTGGAATTTTCAATTTTAAGAACTTGACATAGTGCAAAGAAGTTACTCCTAGTCCTTTGATAGTGCTAGCAATGGCAACTTTAAAAGCTTTGTTGAACCCGATTAGGACTTCTCGTCCATCATGTATCAAGTTAGCTGAAACTGAAACAAACTATGAATTAAAACCTGGGACCATACAGATGCTCCTAATCTTCTTAGGGAAAGAAAATGAAAACCCATATTTCCATGTTAGGGATTTTGAGGAAATATGTAGTACAATCAGGATTAAGGACCTAGATGATGAAGCATTGAAAATTAGATTGTTTCTTTTTTCACTAAGAGACAAAGCCAAATCTTGGCTATTTAGTTTGACTTCTGACTCCATTGAAACCTATGAACAACTTACATCTGCCTTTTTCCAGAACTTTTTTCCTAGGCACAAAACATCATCTATTAGGCAGCATATTTGCACATTTGCTCAACAAAAGGGAGAATCTTTATATCGGTATTTGGAAAGGTTCAATGACTTATTATCACAATTTCCTCATCATGGTTTAGAAAAATAATGCTAGTTTAGATCCTCTACGAGGGTTTAGATTATTTGAAAACAACCATGGTTGAGTCTTTATGCACTGGTGGGTTTGAAATAAAACTATTGATGGTGCGATGACATTTTTGAATGAAATCGCCGAAAAAACCCAACAATGGGAAAATAGTAGGGAGCCCCAGAAAAAAATTCTTCTAAGTAGAGGAAATGTCAATATGGTAGAAGGATCTTTTGAATTAGATGCCAAAATAGCAGTTAAATCAAAAAGGTTTGAAGCTTTAGAACTGAGTCAATCTAGTTGTGGAATTGAGCCCAAGTCATTTTCGAAGGGCAGACTGTTGAAGAGCACGCCCATACTCTTTATAATAACACTAGATTTGATAATCATCATAAGTTTGACCCTTATTCAGAAACCTATAACCCTGGTTGGAGAAACCATCCTAACCTTTCTTAGTCCAAGGGCCAGAGTCAAGGTTAGTCTAGTAATTCTAAGGTCCCCTGATGTGTTTGTAAATAGTGGTAAATAGAGTGTCGTTCTCTCGAACTTGTTAAGATTGATTTTAGATTTTAATAAACTAATTTTAAACTAAAAATATACACAAAATATGAAAATAATATTCACAACAAAGTTGAGAGAAAACTGAGGCTAGGTTTCCACTATTTTTTCAATTTTTATAATGATTAAATTCAATAATTATAACTATGCAATTCTAACTTTTTAATTTGATTTTAAATTTTGCAATAAGTAAATTCTTAAAGTAACAATTGTATAACAAAAGCATGGAATATCTAAGCCCTAGGCAAAGCATATACCATCTAACAAAATCACAATTGCTCTATAAAAATTATTAAATCAATTTTTAATTAAGGCAAACAATCATAAAATAATTGTATAAATTAATTAAATAAACATTACCACATAATGTTTGGAAAAAATAGCTTCCACCGTCGCCTCAGGGATGGGGTTTAGCTCCTCATATTTATCACTTGCTTAGAGTTACAATTCATTGCTCAAGATGTATACAAATGATGAAAAATGAGAAAAATAAAGTAAACAGTGAATTTGCAACGATTATATGCGTTACAGATTCACTGTCACAGAGGCTCTGAAAACAAATGTTGCTCATTTGATATAATCGTTGCAAACAGGATGAAGATTCTGTCACAAACTGGATGAAGATTCCGTCGCCTTTTGTTTGAAGATTCTGTCACCTTTTGTTTGTTCTTCGTGCACCAGCAGCAGCAGAAATTCTGGAATGTTTTCTCGAGCTTCTCTGCCTCTCTGAACCTACCCTTAAGATCTCCCCCCCTTTTTTGACTTAAACCCAACCTATTTATAAACCAAAGATCAAGAAATCTTCGAAGATTTTTTTCATTTACAGGAAATAATATCGTATCATGTTTCTCTTTAATTCTTGATCTTTTGTTTCTGTTCTCTTCCTGATTCTCCTTCCATCATCTCTGGTGGCAGTAAATAGTGATTTGATACTAATTCTGGGCAGATATTCTCTTAATCAAATCATTCCCGAGAATATATTTCTCTCTCGAGAGAAAACAATATCTTCCTGATATCTTGTTGTGATTGAATTTTTCTGCTGATTTTCACGTATCTTCTGGTTATGAATTGATCAATCTCGATATGGAAATCATTCTCTCTGACTTTAGCCCAAAAATCACGTGAAAATCATACCCAGAATCAATACAGGATATAACTGTATTTAAACCAAATTTTCCCGCCAAAATGAATTTTTGAACCGTGAAGAAGGGGTGCCCATATCCAATTTTTGGGTGCCTTTAGTATTTTTTTGAGCCAATTTTCCCCACATGTTATTTCTCCAAAAGTGCCTACTATTACATAAAATCACAATATTAGTACAAAATCGAGCTTTAACAAAGAACAAATTGAGAACAAATTAGACACGGAAACGTGTCTATCAAATACCCTCAAACTTACTATTTGCTAGTCCTCGAGCAAAACAAATTCTAACTCACTTTCGCAGGCATCGCGATTGCACTTAGCGTGTGCAATAAGCCTTTAAACCCCTAGGTGGCCTTAGCGGACGAGTTATAGTCTCGTGAGGGTTTACAAGAGGTATACCCACAAAACCTGTACTTCGAATTCTAGCTACCTGTGAACGATTTAGGATAAACACTAAACAAACTATTCAGTTGGCGTACTAATTTCTTTGACTATAAGAATCATTACCCTGTATGAATCCAATTGTTGTACACGAGTTTGTACTCAATGTACTAAAATTCATATAAAAATGCAACTCTACTCAAATAATCATTGAACATCCAAAACTGTATAAAAATTCACATTGCTCGGAATAAATCAAATTCAAACACAGGGATAGATTAGAAAATGAAAATAGAAGTAATGAATGGTGCATGTGTTGACTAAGGTGAACAGTGTTTCCCATATCTGTTTGAAGGTCAGTGCCAGGATGAATCCTATTTTTATTATTATTATTTGTATACATTGTTTTTTTTTAACATGATAGTTCCCATGGATCCTGCATTCCACGCTTGCTTAGGCGACGAAGACAGGGGAAACACACACATATTGCTATCACAATGATAAAAAAAAAAATTGAATAAAACTTGAAAATGGAATTGAACTCAAGACTCTATTTCATCCTGGCGGCGATAAAAATTTGATACTAGGCCCTACCAAATCACTTAGAGAAACATAAAATTGCAAAAACAAAAATAGAAAGTGATATGATTATGATGATTCCGAGAGATGCTTGTTCAATGATTATCATGTTATTTCTAACACCTGAGTGCATTCAGATATGAATAGACCATTTAGCTAGGCACACCAATTCCTATAGATAAGAGCTATGTTTCCATCTACCTAGAATGGTTAGTGTGATCCTGAATAATTCACAAGTTTCTAAATTTCGGTGTTTCTTTATTGGCATCAATTTTCAGAAACTCTACCCCCAAACCTAAATTTAACATTGTCCTTGATGTTTCAAACTGTGCAACCTAGAATGGTGTGCAATAAATATAAATAAGAGAAACAAATATAAATTAAAGAGAAGGGATTGGAACGTCTCACCTGATTGACGCAAGAAAAGCAGTGTTCTCTGTCACACACATCAAACGATAGTAATAACAAGGAACACTAAAAATAAAAATAAACAAAAAGCCTAAAAGAAAATAAAAACAAGAAAATAAAAATCTACCTACTGGATATGTACAGAAAGAATCTCCAAACACTAATAACCTGAAAATTTGGGGATCAACCCAAAATACAATATATACAAATGATAGTTTCACAATTATATTATGGTGACATTGTGACACTGAAACTATCAAAAAGAATGAATTACCCCCAAACCAAGTTTTTACTACACTCGGAAGTTCGTAAAGAATATAATATGGGGATAACATTGGGATTGGGGAAATTTTCAATCGGTTCATGCACAATGTCAGGACCAGGCAAGTCCTCTGGATATTTGATGCAAAGTGATCCAACAAAACTTTAGAAGCACACAATTCTAAACCTAAATTAGGCAACTTTTGGAAGTCTAGGGGTCTAGAAACAACCTCTAAGTCGGGTGAATGATCTTGTGAGATAGATTCATCTATTGAATTAGGAAAATCATCTACACAATCATCCACAGGGTCATCTATATGTTCTGTTTGGAACTGAGGGTCAGTACAAGACTGATCATCATCAATGAATAATTTCTGGCGTTCCAGAACTCTCAATCTTTGTTCCAAACTAGACAGTCTCTGGTTATAATACTCTTCATCCACATGGTCATCTATATAGTCTATATGGAACAGAGGGTCAGTACAAGACTGATCATCATCAACAAATAATTTCTGGCGTTCTAGAACTCTCAATCTTTGTTCTAAACTAGACAGTTTCTGGTTATAATACTTTTCATATATCGTTTGAGGTGATTGTTGACTTACCGTATTCGAAAAATCAACCTCATGGTACTGGGGTTGATACTCAGCTGAATAACCACCTATGACAGAACGATGTGGATGCCAAGTTCCATACCTGAGACGATTATAAGCTCAAATTTCCTTATATCCTGTCCCATACATTAATTCCCCCATCGTCATCTCAAATGACGTCTTTTGAGAAGAATTCATCATCCTCAAAAAGGCACCTAAAATAAAATTTTAAAACAAAAAAGAAATAAAAAGGAAAAAAGAAATCCTAAAATAAAATTAAAATTAAAATTAAAATATTGTACAAAAAATTAAAATAAAAACCTAAACTACGATTAGAAAATCATAAATATTAACTACAATATTCCACAACCGCTCCCCGGCAGCGGCGCCAAAAATTGATGGGATTTTAAATTACCTATAAAAATAACCGCAATCGCACGGCGTCTAACTAGTAGACAGCGGCAAATACGGGTCGAACCCACAGGGAGCGGGAAAATACTGTAATTAATATCTCAATTAAACTAATCAGAAATAATATTTTTGGATTTTTAGAAATTTTAATAAACGAGAATATAATAAAATAAATGAGCTAAAATATACAACCAGATAGAGAGGGAACTAGGGTTTTCGATGTCCACCAATTTGATATGTGGAACTCGCATTTAATCTCCTAAAGAATTACTCATCAATCGAAAAACATATCCTATCTAATGTTACAAAGCATGGCATATCAATTCAAAAACATAAACAATCAGTAGAATTATCTAACCCATGTATAGTTTCAAAGCATCAAATATCTAGTTGATTGCATACCCCGTATAAGAATCTAATCCAAGCACGACGTATCAAACGGAAAGCATATATGGTCAAGTCTACTATTTATGCAATAATTAATCAAGCTAAAATGAATAGAAATTACTAACCATTTTAACCATATATTTATAATTTGTCCATAATCAAAATTGGTTTCTACCCAAAACCCTAATACGAAATTAGTGAAACATGACTATGGGATTCTTAAAACTCATTAAAACAAATAGAGGAGAAGTTAAGATTTAACCCAGAAGCTACACGCGTTTTCCTTTTGGCTCTTGTACCGTTAGAAGCCTTTCTTCTTCTGACGCAGCCTAACTCGCGTTTTCACTTTGGTTTCTGTACACCTACTGCATGTACAAAACCCAACTTTCTCCAATGGTCGTCACCGATCCCCAAACCTCAAAACAGAAAAAGAAGCTCCCATGTTCTCTCTTTCTTCCTTCTATTTATATCTGTCTAGGTCTATTTTTACTGACACCGTACAGGCCTCTGCCTCTTACTCTCCAGCCCAAAAGTCTAAAAATTCCAACTGACCTTCTCCTACCCATCTCACGTGAAATTAATGGAACTCACCCATCAACACAATTGTCCCCTCTACTGACGAAGCCATCATCCAACTTTACACTAGCCTAGGTATAGCTCTTTTTTTTCTTAGGTCCTCTTTCCACTTTTCAATTTAACCAAACACAATACCTCTTTAGCCTTAGCAGCCTTCCTTTCTCGTCTTGTTCACCTGTTGTACCCTAGAGTAATCACGTGTGTCGTCCTCTTTCCACACTACACCTCTCCAAAACCAAACAGCAAAGCCTGACCACTCCATTTCTAACCAACAATCCATTTTCACATGAAGTCAAATAGCCATCACCTTCCACCTTTCTTTCCATTCTCTGATAGTCATTCACATTCTCTTCAAGCTTAGCCTACACCTAGGTTAATCTCTCATACAAGAGAGTACAACCTGGTTATAAGAGTGTACAAGAGAGTACAACCTAGGTTAATCTCTCATACAGCAAAGCCTGACCACTCCATTCCTTTCTCGCCTACAAGAGAGTACAACCTGATTACCATCTCTCACACGCCTTTTGTTAGCCAGACAAAGGATGTCCATCTCTTCTCTCAAATCCATCCACTCCTGCCAATGTCTCTTCTTACTTGTGTCATACAAACTCAACCTTTTACTCCAGAACCTGTATTCAGCTCACGATAACACGGATAAGACAAACACCAAATATTCGACCTAGTTTTGTTCATTCGGTTAAGTTTTTCTATAACTACGGATTTTATGTAGAGTACCTATTAAAGCATAAAACTAATAAAATTAATATAATCGAGTATTAGTAAAAATGAATTAGGCAGTAAAAATATATAAATTAAGTGCATATCATCCCCCCATGTTTTGGCTATACTAAGAATCCTTCAATACCAACACAATTTCAGAACTATTCAGATAAGAAGATCATGAGTTTAGAAGAGTCTCTCACCTTTTTATCTCATAACACTGCTAAGTTTCAGCAATCGGTTGAACAAAATTTAGAAGACAATAAAAAGATGATCCAGGCTAACTCTCAGGCTATTTACAATTTACGAACCCATCTTAGTCAGTTGAATGAGTCTTTGAAAGAAAAAACTAATTTTCCTAGTCAGACCCAACCCTATCCTAGAGTAGTTCATGAAGTATCTTCTGGTGAGAAATCATCAAATCATGTGAATGCAACTAGAATCCTTAGGAATGGTAAAATTGTAGACAACAAGGTAACCATGCTTGATAGTGAACATATTGTAGTTCACTCTTCTGATCCAGTAGCTGAAGAAACTGATGAAGTCTCTAAAGAGCCCGATGCAATTCCTTATAAGCCAGATTTTGTGCACAGAGCCCCGTTCCCACAACTGTTAGCACCAACAAAGAAGGAATCCAACTTTAACGATATGTTGAAGGTTTTTAAGAAAGTCACTATCAACCTTCCTTTATTAGATGCAATTAAGAAGATTCCTACTTATGCCAAGTTCCTTAAGGATATGTGTACACGAAAGCAAAAGCATAGTACACAAAAGAAAGCCTCTTTAGCTAGTCATGTGAGTTCAATTATCCAGAACAATACAACTCCAAAATATAAAGACCCAGGGTCCCCAACCATTTCTTGCACAATAGGTAACTACCGTGTTGAGAAAGTGTTACTTGACTTAGGAGCCAGTGTGAACTTACTTCCGTACCATTTGTACCTCCAGCTAGGACTTGGTGATTTGAAACCTACTCAGATAACACTGCAATTAGCTGATAGGTCTGTGAAAATTCCCTGTGGTGTCATAGAGGATGTTCTTATTGAGGGCGATAAGTTTATTTATCCACTGGATTTTGTTGTCATTGATACCAAACCTGTCCCTGACCCAGAGAATTGGATACCTGTGATATTAGGTCGCCCGTTTTAAGCTACATATAATGTGATCATTAACTACGAAATGGTATTATGAACTTATCTTTTGGTAATATGACTATTGAGCTGAATATTATCAATATTAGTAAGCAACCACCTGAGCTAGATGACACGTGCATTGAAGAGGTGAACATGATAGGAACATTAGTTCAGGAGTCATTACCAAACACTTTGTTAGGAGATCCATTAGAGAAATGCCTAGCCCATTTTGGGTTTGATTTTGATGATGATAGTGTAATCAATGAGGTGAAGGCTTTGTTAGATTCAGCCCCTTTGATAGACACTAGTAATGGATGGAAATCTAAGTTCGAACAACTACCATTTTCTAAGTCTACCCTAATTCCTTCTTTAGAAGAACCTCCTAAGTTGGAGCTTAAACAATTACTAGATACCCTAAAGTATGTGTACTTAGGTCCATCTGAGACTTTTCATGTGATTGTAGCATCCAACTTGGGTAGTAACCAGGAAAGTAGGCTAGTGACCGTGCTGAAAGACAATAAGGAAGATTTAGGGTGGATCATAGCATACATTAAGGGTATAAGTCCTACTGTTTATATGCATCAGATTCATTTAGAGGACGATACCAAACCGTCTAGGGAGATGCAACGTTGGCTTAACCCTAACATGAAAGAAGTAGTTCGAACTGAGGTGCTTAAGTTGTTAGATGCTGGTATTATCTACCCTATTTCAGACAGTAAGTGGGTCAGCCCCGTTTAGGTTGTTCCCAAGAGATCAGGTATCACTGTAGTCTAGAATGATAACAATGAGTTAATCCCAACCCGAGTGACCACGGGGTGGCGTGTTTTTACTGACAATAGAAAGTTGAACAAGGTCACAAGGAAGGACCACTTTACCCTTCCTTTCATCGACCAAATGCTTGAGAGATTAGATGGACTTAGCCATTATTGATTACTAGATGGTTTTTCTGGTTATAATCAGATTGTTATTGCCCCAGAAGACCAAGAAAAAACCACTTTTACATGTCCCTTTGGTACCTTTGTATATAGATGCATGCCTTTCGGGTTGTGTAATGCACCCGCTACTTTTCAGCGTTGTATGATGAACATATTTTCTGACATGGTAGAACGATTTTAGAGGTCTTTATGGATGATTTTTTAGTATTTGGGTCATTTTTTGATGAGTGCTTGCATCATTTGACATTAGTGTTGACTAGGTGTAAAGAAAAAAAATTAGTGCTTAATTGGGAAAAATCAATTTCATAGTTCGATCAGGAATTGTTTTAGGGTATATCGTGTGTACCTCCATCTAGGACTTGTTGACATAAAACCTACCCGGACAACACTTCAGTTAGCTGATAGGTCTGTTAAAATTCCTCGTGGTATGTCGAAGATTTTCTTATTGAGGTCGATAGGTTTATTTATCATGTGGATTTTGTTATCCTAAATACCCAACCTGTTCCTGACCCAGAAAACCAGATACCTGTGGTATTAAGTCATAATGCGATCATTAACTATCGAAATGGTATTATGAATTTGTCTTTTGGTAATATGACTATTGAACTGAATATTTTCCATATTAATAAGCAACCCTCTGAGTTAGATGAAACGTGCATTGAAGATGTGAACATGATAGAAACATTAGTTCAGGAGTCATTACCAAACATCTTGTCTGAAGATACACTAGAGAATTGTTTAACCCATTTTGGCTTAGATTTCGATGATGTTAGCACCATTGATCAAGTGAATACTCTGTTAGACTCTACCCCTGTGATAGATACTAATAGATAGAAAGCTAAGTCCAAACCACTACCAGTTTCTAATTCTACCTTAATTTCTTCTTTAGAAGAGCCTCCTAAGTTGGACCTCAAACCATTGCCAGATACTCTGAATATGTGTTTTTAGGCCCATCCGAGACTTTACCTGTAATTGTAGCATCCAACTTGGATAGTGATCAGGAAAGTAGACTAGTGAATGTACTCCAAGCAAACAAGGAAGCTTTAGGGTGGACCTTAGCAGACATTAAGGGTATAAGTCCTACTGTTTGTATGCATCAGATTCATTTAGGATGACACCAAATCTTCTAGGGAGATGCAACGTTGACTGAACCCTAACATGAATGAAGTAGTTCGAACTGAGGTGCTTAAGTTGTTAGATGCGGGTATTATTTACCCCATTTCAGACAGTAAGTGGGTTAGCCCCCTTCAGGTTGTTCCTAAGAAACCAGGTATCACTGTAGTCCAGAATGAAAACAATGAATTATTCCCAACCCGAGTGACCACGGGGTGGCGCGTTTGATTGACTATAGAAAATTGAACAAGGTCACAAGGAATGACCACTTTCCCCTTCATTTCATTGACCAAATGCTAGAACGATTATCTAGACATGGTCATTATTGCTTGTTAGATGGCTACTCTGGTTATAATCAGATTGTTATTTCCCCAGAAGACCAAGAGAAAACTACCTTTACATGTCCCTTTGGTACCTTTGCGTATAGATGCAATGCCTTTCAGGTTGTGTAATACACCCGCTACTTTTCAGCGTTACACGATGAGTATATGTTCTGACATGGTAGAACGGTTTTTAGAGGTCTTTATGGATGATTTTTCAGTGTTTTGTTCATCGTTTGATGAGTGCTTGCATCATTTGACATTAGTGTTGACTAGATGTAAGGAAAAGAATTTAGTGCTTAATTGGGAGAAATGTCACTTTATGGTTCGATCAGGAATTGTTTTAGGGCATATCGTATCTTCTAAGGGTATAAAGGTAGACAAAGCCAAAATTTGACCTTATTAAGAATTTACAGGTTCCCAAAACCGTAAGAGATATTAGGTCATTCTTAGGGCATGCAGGTTTTTATCGTCGATTCATTAAGGATTTTAGCCTGATTTCTAGACCTTTTTGCAATTTGCTTGCAAAAGATGTTAAGTTTGTCTTTGATAATGCTTGTTTAGAGGCTTTTGAGAAGCTTAAGACTTTACTCACTACCGCCCCCATAGTCCAGGCACCTAACTGGAACCTACCCTTTGAAATCATGTGTGATGCATCATATTATGCTTCAACGAGAAAACAAATTACTTCATGAGATTTACTATACTAGAAAAACTCTGAATGATGCCCAACTAAACTACACACCATAGAAAAGGAATTGTTATCCATTGTTTTTTCCTTAGACAAGTTTAGATCTTATCTCTTAGGTTCTAAGGTCATAGTCGTTACTGATCATGCTGCTTTGAAGTATCTTTTGTCCAAGAAGGATACTAAACCTAGATTGATTAGATGGATCCTTTTGTTGCAAGAGTTTTTTCTAGAAATTAGAGACAAAAAGGGTACTGAAAATATAGTAGCGGACCACTTGTCTAGGCTTGTCTTTGAACTCCTTGATGATTCCCCTCCCTTGAGGGATAGTTTCCCTGATGAACAATTTTTTCTTGTTTCCAAATTACCTTGGTATGCGAATATAGTGAACTATCTTGTTATTGGTCGGATGCCCCAACATTGGGGTAAACAAGATCGTTCTAGGTTTTTAGCCGAGGTTAAGCATTTTCTTTTGGGATGATCCTTATCTGTTTAAGTATTGTCCAGACCAGATTATTAGGAGATGTATACCTGAGAGTGACCAGTCCAGTATTTTTTCCTTTTGTCATGATCATGCTTGTGGGGGGTCATTTTAGTACTAAGAAAACCGTTGCTAAGATATTGCAGTGTGGATTCTATTGGCCTTCATTGTTTAAAGACACCCACCATTATTGTGTTACTTGTGAGCGTTGCCAGAAGTTAGGAACCATTTCCCGTAGAAATATGATGCCTTTGAACCCTATTCTAGTTATTGAGGTCTTTGATGTGTGGGGCATTTATTTTATGGGTCCTTTTCCTAATTCTTTTGGTTATTTTTACATCCTTGTCGCTGTAGACTATGTGTCTAAGTGGTTTGAGGCAGTTTCGTGTAGACAAATGACCACAAGGTTGTGGTCCAGTTTTTGAATGATAACATATTTGCACGTTTTGGTACACCGCGGGATATAATGATGGAGGGTCGCACTTTTGTAATCAACCATTTAGGCCTTTAATAAAGAAATATGGTATTACCCACAAAGTAGCTACCCCATATCACCAACAGAATAGCGGTCAAGTAGAGGTTTCCAACAGGGAGATAAAACGTATTTTAGAGAAAACAGTTAATCCTAATCGGAAAGACTGGTCATTGAGGCCTACTGATGCCTTATGGGCTTACCGTACTGCGTTTAAGACCCTCATTGGAATGTCACCTTATCGTCTAGTTTTTGGCAAGGCATGTCACCTACCCGTCGATATAGAGCATAGATCATATTGGGTTGTAAAGAAACTTAATTTTTCGCTTGACAATGCGGGAGCTCACAGGAAACTCCAGCTCAATGAGTTGGACGTGATTCGTAGAAATGCATACGATAGTGCTAAGGAGTATAAGAACAAAATGAAACTTGTGCATGATAGAAATATTTTAAGAAAGTCATTTTCTCCGGGTCAAAAAGTTCTTCTGTATGATGCCCGTTTACATCTATTCCCCGGGAAGTTACGCTCTCGGTGGACGGGTCCTTTTATAGTTCGCACTGCTTTTCCTCATGGTGCTATTGAGATTGAGACACTGGATGGTAGTAGTTCTTCAAAGGTTAACGGTCAGAGATTGAAACCCTTTTTAGAGCCTTTTCCTGCAAGTGATGTTGAGGAGGTCCCTCTGGAGGACCCTGCTTACCTTGATTAACCATCAAGGATGTTGTTGTACATTAGTAAGTTTTTATAGGTTTTTGTTTTTATTTTTCTATCTTATTCTCCAAAGAAGGATTATTACGCGTCACCCATGTAATATCTTTCTAACCTACCTTTTTTTGGTATTGCACTTTAATTTGAAACATTGAGGACAATGTTAAGTTTAAGTTTGAGGGGTAAGGGAGAAACTTTTAGTTGAAATAATAAAACTCCAAACTTTAAAAACTTGTGAACAATTTAGGGTGACACTAACAATTCTAGGTAGATGGAAACTTAGCTCTTTTTCTATAGGAATTGGTGTGCCCATCTAAATGGTTTATGCGTAAAAGGATGCCTAGCTCAGGTGTTAGAAATAACATGATAGTTGTCACCATATCTCGGAATCTATCTCAACGATATCACTTTATGTTTTTTTTTTTTACAATTTTTGTGTTTGTCTAAGTGATTTGGTGGGGCACCAGTATCAAATTGTTTTCACCGCCAGGATGAAGTGATTGATATCAAGCCCCATTATTGTATTATTTAGACAATTTTCAAAAATAAAATAAAAAATAATAATAACAAAAAAGTTTTAAAAAAATCGAGTATTTACACTTTGATAGCAATTTATGAGTGTTCTCCCTGTCTTCGTCACCTAAGCAAGCGTGGAAGGCAGGATCCATGAGAACTATCATGTACGATGCTGACAAGAAGCATGCGCTTGGATTCATTTGATCTAATCATGTTGTCAATACATTTACAATATTTTCAATAAATTGACCGATGGGACCCTTGTACATACCAGCTGAGTCGATATTAGTTTAAGGAATAAGACTAGTGGGAGCGTATCTCAATCCATTCATCCTGGCACTGACCTTCAGACAGATATGGGAAACACCGTTCACCTTAGTCAACACGTGCAAACTTCATTTGTCTATATCCATCTTCTAAATCTTTCCATGTGATTGTACTTTGATAGATTCTGAGTATCGTGGGTGAACAACTATTTAATTGGATTCTAAAATATAGCAACAAGTAGATTTTCGAAAGAACAATTGTATAACAAAAGCATGGAAAACCTAGGCCAAAGCATGTACCATCTAACGAAATCACAATTGTTTAACGAAAATCATTAATTCAATTTTTACCCAAGGCTATTAATCATAAATAAATTGCATAGATTAATTAGATAAACATTACCACATAATCTTTGGAAAATTAGCTTCCTCCGTCGCCTCAGAGATGGGGTTTAGCTCCTCCTTGTATGGAAACACCCTCAAAATAGATTTTCATAGCTCAAAAAGTGTTTACAAAGATGGATTCATAGTAACACAGGAGAACAGAAACGCTTATAAGCGTTACAAAGACTTGTTCTCTGCGTTACAGAAGAAAGAAAAGAAAACGGAAATAAAGGACGGACTTCTGGTGCTGTTTGAAATAAGACTGCTTCAGCAACACTATCAGCGACAGTTTCCTGACGCCTTATGTTCTTCCTGTTCTTCCCACCAGCATAACTTTTTTTTCTTCCTGAATTTTTTTCTCGGTGATTTCTGGCTTACTCTAAGCTCTCCCAATCTCTCCGATCCCCCTCTATGACTTCCCAGCACCTCTATTTATACACTACAACACATTAAATCTCCAAAAATCTCCATTTACAGGAAAATATTCGGTGATTATTTTCTCATAACTTCACGTGATCTGATTTGATATTTTGCTTCGATTTTGTGTATCTTTTGATTATGTGCAGCTCACTCTCAATTAAGCTAACATATTCTCTATTTTAAAGCTCAAAAATACGTATAAAATCTTCATAAACTCGAACTCAGAGATTCACCGAAGAGAAGATATAGTTTCCCGCATATTTCAAAATTTGAATTAAGTGAGGTGGGTGCCTTCATCCAATATACGGGTGCCTTTAGTAATTCTTGATGGGTGCCTTTAACACTTTTTCGTGCCAATTTTTCCAACAATGTTTATTTTCCAAAAATACCTATAAATACATAAAAACACAATATTAGTACAAAATGAGTTCCAAATACTATAAAAGTTGAGAGCAAATTAGACACATACATGTGTCTATCAAATACCCCCAAATGTATTATTTGCTAGTACTCGAGCAAATCTAATAAAATAAATCCTAACTTACTTTCGCAGGCATCGCAATTGCACTTAGCTTGTGCAACAAGCCTTTGAGGGTTTACAAGATGTGTACCCACAAAACCTTTTACTCCAAATTCTAGCTACCTGTGAACGATTGAGGTAAACACTAAACAAGCTATTCAGTTGGCATACTAAATTCTTCGCCTATAAGAATCATTACCCTATATGAGTCCAATTGGACTATTTAGATACTTCTTCAACTATAGGCTCAGAAGGGTAAACTACAGCATATTCATTATCGGGTTTGTTACCTTATTGTCTACCATTCTACCACTCCTTAGGGTTTTAATTGAATTCACATGATTTGATGATTTCTCACCATAAGATAACTCATGAAATCCTCTAGGGTTGGGTTGTGGTTGACTAGGGAACTTTCCTTTTTCTCTCAAAGACTCATTCAACTGACTAAACTAGGTTCGTAAATCATAAATAGCCTGAGAGTTAGCATGGACCATCTTTTTATTGTCTTCTAAACTTTGTTCAACCGATTGTTGAAACTTTTTAGTGTTCTATTGAAGATCTATAGTGCTCTGAGTTAACAAGTTGAGAGACTCTTCTAAACTCATGATCTTCTTATCTGAAGGGCTCTGAAATTGTGCTGGACCAGAAGAATTATTAGTATAACCAAAACCTGGTGGAACCTGAGGGTTACTAGACTGACCTTAATTTTGGCCCTTAGACCAAGAAAAATTTAGATGGTTTCTCCAACCAGGGTTATAGGTTTCTGAATATGGGTCAAACTTCTGACGGTTATCATATCTAGTGTTATTAGAAAGAGCATGGGCTTGCTCTTCAACAGTCTGTCCTTCCCAATATGACTTGGGTTCTATTCCACAACTAGATTTACTTAATTCTAAGGCTTCTAACCTTTTTTCTATAGATGCAATTTTTGCATTTGATTCAAGAATTCCATCTACCCTATTGACATTACCTCTGTCAGAATTTTTCTCTGGGGTTCCTTACTACATTCCCATTGATGGGTCTTTTCGACAATTTCATTTAAAAATATCATTGCCTCAGCAATAGTTTTATTCTCTAAATTCCCTGAACACAATGACTCAACCATGGTCGTTGTTGGGTAATCTAGCCCTTCATAAAGGATCTGGACTAATCTAAGCTTCTCTAAACCGTGTTGGGGACATTGTTCTACTAAATCGTTGAACCTTTCCAAATACCTATACAAAGATTCTCCCTCTTCCTGCACAAATGTGGAAATCTCCTTCCTAATAGATGATATTTTGTGCCTAGGGAAAAATTTAGATAAAAAGGCAGTGGTAAGTTGTTCATATGTCTCGATGGATTTATATGGCAAACTAAATAACCAAGATTTGGCCTTGTCTCTTAGGGAAAAAAGAAATAACCTAAGTTTCAAAGCTTCATCAAACATGTTGTGAATACTTGCATGTTTCTTCAAAACCCCTAATGAGAAAGTAAGGGTTTTCATTTTCTTTTCCTAAGAAGAGTGGGAGCATCTGTATGGTCCCAAGTTTCAACTCATTTGCTTGAGTTTCAACTAACTTGATACATGATGGACGAGAATTCCTAGTAGGATTCAACAAATCTTTCAAGGTTGCCATTTCTGGCACAACTAGAAAATTAGGAACAACTTCCTCACTAAGAGACAAATTCTCAAAACTAAAGTTTCAGCTCTCAAAAGAAGGGTTTCCTAAATTCTCAATTTCAAAGCCAGAGTTTCTATTTCCGTCACTGTTCAAATGGCCAATAGAATCTCTTCTCCAGGCACGCTTACTCAAGATTTATGGCTTACTCTAAGCTCTCCCAATCTCTCTGATCCCCCTCTATGACTTCCCAGCACCTCTATTTATACACTACAACACATTAAATCTCCAAAAATCTCCATTTACAGGAAAATATTCAGTGATTATTTTCTCATAACTTCACGTGATCTGATTTGATATTTTTCTTTGATTTTGCGTATCTTTTGATTATGTGCAGCTCACTCTCAATTAAGCCAACATATTCTTTGTTTTAAAGCTCAAAAATTACGTATAAAACCTTCATAAACTCGAACTCAGAGATTCATAGAAGAGAAGATATGGTTCCCGCCTATTTCAAAATTTGAATTAAGTGAGGTGGGTGCCTTCATCCAATGTACAGGTGCCTTTAGTAATTTTTCATGGGTGCTTTTAACTCTTTTTTGAGCCAATTTTTCCAACAATGTTTATTTTCCAAAAATACCTATAAATACATAAAAACACAATATTAGTACAAAATGAGTTCCAACACTATAAAAGTTGAGAGCAAATTAGACACATAAATGTGTCTATCACAAACTCGTGTATATCAATTGGACTCATATAGGATAATGATTCTCATGGCCGAAGAATTTAATATGCTAACTAAATAGCTTGTTTAGTGTTTACCCTTAATCGTTCATAGGTAGCTAGGGTTTGGAGTAGAAGGTTTTGTGGGTATACCTCTTGTAAACCCTCACGAGACAAAACTCGTCCACTAGGGACACCTAGGGGTTTAAAGGCTTATTACATATGCTAAATGTATTAGCGATTCCTGCGAAAGTGAGTTAGGATTTTATTTTATTTTATTTTTAGATTAGATTTTGCTCGAGGACTAGCAAATAATAAGTTTGGGGTATTTGATAGATACATTTTTGTGTCTAAATTGTTCTCAATTTCATATTTTGTTGGTACTCAATTTTGTACTTATTGTGTAATTTTATGTCTTTGTAGGTATTTTTGGAAAATAAATAATTATGGAAAAAATCGGCTCAAAAAGTGTTAAAGGCACCCAGAAAAATTGATAAAGGCACCCTGGAGTTGCATATAGGCACCTGCATATCAGATAAGGGAACCCTTTCTCTTTCGTTCAAATCCGAGAAAGGCGGGAAGCGTATTTTCACGCATGAGATTATGTTCAATTTGGTTGACGGATTTCATGGGATTAAAACATGTTTTTATTACTTCAAACTGAAGCAGAAACCTAAAGGGATAACCACACGTCAATTATATCCAAGAAACAGGCTGGAAATCGAGTTTACTTCCGAGTTAAAAAAAAATATTTTCCGGATAAACAAGGAATTAGAGTTTGTTTTGGATTGATCTTTGAGTCCTTATCGATCCAGGAGGACTAGTTATGGTTTGTGGAGCCTATATAAAGCAAATATATCGAGTAAAAAAGGGGAGAGCTTCAATTGAAAAAAAAAAGTGTTGATGTTGTAGGGAAGAACAAGAATAAACGACGATTTCTTCAACTGAACAACAACGGATATATTCGTTTTTGCAACATTTATCTTCATCTGCAACGGTTTCTTCAACTGGATATCTTCAGAACAGTAACGTTTATCTTCAGTGGAAGCACTTTTTTTCTGTAACAGTGGAAACAGTTGTCTGCAACGCCATTACACCGTTGCAAACTCTATGTTTACATAATTTTCACTTTTTTCATCTTTGTAAACAATTTTTGAGCCATGAATACACATCTTGAGAGTGTTTACAACATGAGGAGCTAGACCCCATTGTTAAGGCGACGGAGGAAGCCATTTTTACAATAATAAAGTGGTATATTTTTATCTTATTAATTTTTTGCAATTCTTTTATGATTATTTGCTTTGAATTAAATTTGAAATAATGATTTTTATCAATTAGTTTTGTTTTATTTTGATGAGTCATGCTTAGTTTAGAGCTATTGATGTCTCATACTTTTGATTTACAACTATTATTTTAAAAATCTAATTTTGGCAATATTTAGAAAATATTGAATGTATGAGTTGCAAGATGATTATTAATGCTAAATCACTTGAAAAATTGGCTAATGGTGGAATCCTTAGTCTCAGTTCTTTCCATAATCTTAAATCAATTTTACTTTAATCTTCTATTTTTTAGTATTAAAAATTAGGTTTAAAAATCAAATCTTCATAAGTCTGAATATCGAATCTTTTACCACTATTTCTTAAACACATCACATGTAGCCTCTTATAGAACGCTACCTAGTTATTTGCTAGATATGACTGGATTTGCCTTTCCAAGAGGCATAAGCTTTATATAAAAGAAAAATTAGATATTTTGCACCAATCATATACTGACATCCTTTATCGATTTGATAATGATGGAGAGGAACTGATATATCATTCAAGTTAATTAACACCCACTTCTGGTAGTGTATAGTCTCCGATTAAATAAGTTTCGTAAAGTATTATCCAATTGATTTGAGGACATACACTCATAATAATTTATGCATTTTAACAACACCAGGTTGGACTGGAGATAATGACTTCAAAAACCATAAAATTGTCCTATAAAAAATAAAATTGTAGTCTACTTGACATACAAATTTAGCATCAACCATGGATTTTATTGCATACAACCAAAAGCATATAAAATATGCAATTAAAACTTCAAAAAGATAAAAATAAAAATTGTGACCTATAGGGCCAACGAAATAATGATTTAGAATGAAATTATGGACACTTCTTTATCAAAAGAAATTAATTTCAAGATCAATTTGGTCTCCACAAAGACTAATGAAATAGATAACAAGCCAGATGCACATCCTATTATCTTTAGTGCCATGACATGTTCCAACTACAAGTGGAACGATTTCTAATTTTGGAGATTTACCATGTGAAAAAATTAAAATTGCTAAGTATCCCTCAAAAATACAACAATTCCTCGTTTTACTAATATTTGCAATTGTTATTACCATAAAGGTATTTCATCTTTTTAGGATTGATACAGAGAAAACACTTCTTTAAAAAATATGAAGCTATTATTGTTATTCTCTTTTTAGGGAAAACAATCCAATTTGTAGTTGATGAGTGGTTTCTTGTAAGGAATAGAAACCAATGGTTTATTATTAGACAAAATCATATTTGATGGTAAAGGTTTCTTTTAAAAGCTATGATCCGTGCCACCATTCTTTTAGAATCGACAAAAAATAATCACACCATATTGACAAATAGAAAAAGAAAAATATGTCAATTTTTTTCTCTCATTTTATAGAAACGATGGAGAAATCACCAACTGGTTTTATACGATTTATCACAATCGAGTCGACAAGAAAAAAAATAGTCGTTTTGGTCGTCGTTTAGAAAAAATCCACTTTGTGGTTGACGGATGGTTTCTTGCAAAAAAAAAAATAGAAACCATATGAGTAAATCGCATGATTCTTGTTTAAGGGACAAGAATACCAAATTAATTGGCCGTAGGTTTTTCAACCATGCACGTAATTAGTTACCGTAAAGGTAATTGATTACGACCACACCAATTTTTGGTGATTACAATTTCATTAGAAGAATAGAAATTATATACCATCTCTCGATGGATTTTTTTATTATTATTTTTTTCTCCATAAAAAAGATTAGAGGAGAAAGGAAAATCGACTTATCAACAAAGTTGATAACCCATGCATAATAATACAACTTAATATGTATAATAATAATAAAAAAGAAACTATTGGAATAAGATAACCAACTTTATTAAAAACTTAAGTATAGATATATATAATTTCACGGATTCTAAAAAAATAATAATTTAATTTTATCAAGTACCAAGTAGCCTTCAATATCAAAGAAAATATGTGTGCTTTTGTACTCCATTGAACTTGGAGTCTTGGGCTTATATAGGAGTGACAAGTTGTATTATCTTTAATATATTTTCACGCATCCTAATGAGATTTTTTTTTATGTTTATGTCTGTTACACAAAATTAACCAGAAAAAATAAAATAAAAACTGATTAAGAATAATTTGTTGTACTTTGACCGTACATACATATAACCAATATAACTTAGAACTCATAGTTAAAAGTGAGTAAAAATCACATTAACATCATCAATATTATTTCTACGGTATCCGTGAACGAGAACAAAAAATAAAAAATTGTTATACTAATATTATCTATTTGATTAGATAATATATATATATACCTATTTGTTTTTTATATACGATTACTGATTCGATTGTAAAACAATCAAACCAATAAACGATGAAAGATTCTTCTGTGTAGAAGAAAATACCAAAGAAAAGCTGATAAAAAAAAGGAGTTAGGGTTTGGAGAAAACAAAATTTACCGATCAGTTTGGAGAGCTACGTTCATGGTAACGTGTTATAAACTAAAAGGAGACATAGAAAATAGAGAGAAAATGAAGAAGAATTCTTATTAGATGTCACATTACAAAGGAAATGCTCTCTATTTGTAGGGGAAAAGAAGATGAGCATTTACAATGGAATTAAGGAGCATGCATCCATTACTACTAGAGTGGTGGTTACAAAGTAGTGGGGGAAGTGAAGAGGTGAAGAGGAGATAAAAAATTGATGGGGAGAAAAATAAAAGTGTGGTGTAAATCCACTATATTTATTTCATAACACATTCCAAACTATTTCTAAGCCACCATAATTGTTTTGGTCTTTGAATTAATATATAAGAATAGGGGCAAAAAAAAAGATAAAATCTAGCTTTATTTGATTAACGATATACTCTTAAATAATTTTTGTACTATTCTGATGTATTATACTACTTCCGTCCCATAAAAAAGGAACTTTTACTTTTTCAATTTTACTATTTGTAGGTTAAAATAAAAAAAGGTGAAAATATCTCCTTTTGTGGGATGGAGATAAGGGCAAAAAAGAAAAAAGAAAATTTGCAGCTTCATTTAAGCTCAATTCCCTTTATATAATAGAAAAGATATGTCAGGGGTGAGCATTTGGGATCTAATCCGCGGTTCATATGCGGCTCATCTGCTTTTCCACAGATCGGTGTTTGATTCGTACATGAATAGACTGGACGCGGGTGCAATTTGTGAGATCTGATGGATTTTAGATTGGGTGCGAGTATTGTCTTAAATTTTTGTTAGATACCCGCACCCTAACATTAAGGGAATATATGGAATTTTCGTAAAATATAAGACTAGTAGAATATTTACATATAATCCACTATATATTCATCACATCTTTTCAGCATTTATTTCTATCGAAAGTTGGTGCTTGTTGTTAAAGACTTATTTTTTTGGGGATGTTGTACATCGTACTATATATATATATACTAGGTTTGAACCCGTGTCGTAATGGCACGGGCTATATTTTATAGTTGGTTTCTATGAAACAGTTAAATGCTTTGATATCATTCAGAGATAAGGAAAGATTATAAATCAATTTTATCATCCTTAGAAATGGAAAGGGCTATTTCACAGTATATGTATGTTTGTTCTCTCTCTGGTATTCCATTATTTGCGACATTGTGGTCCGTCAGTTCAGTAATAAGTCGTGTATGTTTGTAAGACCCGTTCTACTAAAGTTTAAACACCAAATTTCGCCAGCTTTTTTTCACGGGATTCCTTGCAACTTTTCTCCCACAAACTATAAAAGGCAAATATCTTTAGTTCATATCAAAATCTTATTAGAATGCACAAACAACACTTCTCTTTTGAGCAGTCGATATAAACACATAAAGAAAACTTCAATTATGTATCATCTTAATTAAAATCAATCCATCCCCTATTTTTATTCACAACTTTGTTTAAATTGAGACGACGTGTGTTGGTCCACGTTATTATCAACAAACTCAGAGAAAGATGGATACACATTAAGGAGACACATATTTACATAGTATGTCTTTAAGGAATTCCTTGTATTTGTTAATTCTAAAAATCGTACACCAACAACCAAACACAACGTGTTCAACATTGATGGAAAAAAATGGACATCACCTCACGCATATTCAACAGAACGATCACACCCCTGAAAGCAACATACCCGTTTATATATATATATATATATTAAATATATATTAAACTAAAAAACAAAATATATCTCTTTATACAAAAAAAGAATTGGGGCATTGACATTCAGATAATTCTAATCATATATCGGATTGTAAAAAAGCGTAAACAAAGTTATTGTGTTTTCATCATTTCCCTGTAACTCTGTATCATAGTTTCAACGTGAAAGAATCCAAGAATGTAAATTACCCAAAAATGATTCGCACTGGAAGAGATTAAGAATCGACGCGAGGAGGATAAGATTCATCATGTGTTCTTATTGGTTTTGCAACACATTTTTCTATAAGATGAATGAAAAACATATAAGATTCATCACTTAAGGCAAAATTCTGTCAGAAATATTCTTGAACACTTGAATGCATCCATGAGATACTTTTCAGTATGTTTCTAGTGCTATTGGAATATACTACCGAACTTCCAACTCTGATCTAATACACATCTTAATAGAGTGCCAAGAATACAAAAGAAAAAAAATTAGTTCTAATCTCAAGGAAGGACATTTAATTACTTCAATAGAAAGAGTCTCATTTTCCTTTACAAAGAAAAAATTAGTAAATTTTCCTAGACTATTTCTCATTTTTTTACTTCCGTTACATTTTCTCCCATGCTCTCAAGTATCGACCACACTGCACATTAAAGTAGCATTGATAATATGCAATTCATATACAAAATGAAGGTAACTGGGAATTCAAATGTTAGCAGTAGAACTTTAGATCTTTATGCTTCATCTTACCTAGGCTGAAAATGACAAAATCAAAAGAATATTATCATTCATATAATACAGGACTTGGAGAAAAAAATTATCATCTTGTTATGTCTCTTCTTCATCCTGCATCGTATGACAAAATTACAGGTTAGCTAGCAACAGGATTTGAAGAACACAAGGCTTCCAACAAATTAAGAACTGGAAATAGATTTCTATAATTATAGTCCTTCTACACTGTGAAAGTAGATTCACCTAGAACTGAAATTGAATCACCAATTTCAGTGATCTTGTGCGATAGACATGGACCACACAATCAATACACCATACACCCAATTGTCAGTAAGAAAAAGAAAAACGATAATATAGTCAATACACTACGCACCAAGTTATTAGAAAGAAAAACAATAAAGAGTACACCTTTCACAGGGACCATGGACTCAACTGCACCTTCTCCAGGCTTTGGCTCCTAAAACCCAATTTGTTCAACGCAATTTTTTTTGCTTCCGTTCGATGGGATGAGCCTAAAGAGTTTCTCAAGCTTTTCACTTTTCATGTGCTTTATTCCTATACTTGAACGTGAAACCTAAATAAATAAATAATAATCGTGTACTGCATTGCCATTTGAAGGAAGAAGAGCAGAAGTTGGGAAAAGCTACACTTAATAGGGTTAAACAGATGATTGGAAAATTTGTGAGTACATAGACTAACTACACAATATATGATCTATGTTGCTCGAGATAAAAATGCTGAAGTCATTGGAAGTAAAAAATCCTTTTACTGGTAAAGTGATAGAATTGAACTTCAGAATGAATCAACCTATATTCCAAATATTTGGAATTAAAAAGAAATTTGAGGGAATTTGAGTGTGCTACAACACATGTTAGCATGGCCATAGTTTTGTCTTTGTACGTAATAAATCAAAACCAATAGGAGACTATAATGCAACGGGTCAATATTATTTATCGTCTTATTGGGAGACGTTTGTGTATCTATGATAATAATGTAAAAGGTTGCATACACAATATATAACAATCAAACTATAAAAAGGAATGTTACGGTAGTACGACCATACCTTGCACTGCCAGGAGACTTTGGGTGATTAGGGTGTTGACATAATCTGCAACAAAGTTTCTATACACTTCAGAGTGATTGTTAGGCTGAATCAGGTGACGTAGCTTTGATGTTATCTCTTCGACCTTCATCCATCTCTCTTTTGATGATGATGATTCTAGATAGTAACTCGTGCTTCGCACCGGGTAGCTTTCTTCTCTGGCTACACTGTAAAGAATTTCAGAAGTGTACGTTATATATGTTCGTTAATGCATATATAAATGTAAAATTCCATAATCATGCAAACGTCAGAAAGAGTAAGACATGAAATTGCTATTTTGAACGCCCATTCCTGCTGAGGTTTAATCTTCCCCTGATATCCGGTGCTATAACACCCTATACATATTTTCTACGATGTTCAGATGTTGATCTATCAACCTTGTATAGCAGTACAGTTTTCCATGAAACCATTCTCGTTCATAGTTTCAGTTGTGAACATGCCAACTGATCTTGTATCTTGCCTGTAATAATGTGAACAGGTGGGTGAACGGTGGGTGGATCAGATCCAATTTCATATCTCCCATTCCATTTAATTTAGTTTTCCTATTCCGCCACAGGTCAATCTGCAGACTTGCTAAATGGATCTGTCGGACGATGTGATTTAGGCCTAATTTGGCAGGTTCAGGTGGATTAGGTGGATTGGATTGGTTATACTAACCTTTAAAAAAATCTTAAGCTTACAGTGAGAAATTTAAAAAAGAAAAGAAAAAGGGATCACACATTTGGACTAATACTGACAGTACCTATTGAACTACATCCTCACCGGCTGCTTTGAGAAGGATATCATCAGTTACAATCTCCAATATACCTATTTAGGTTTATACTTATGTTAAATAACAAATAACTTTTGAAATGGTTGTAACTACACTATCAGATGGAGTCATCAAAATCTTACCACCTCTAAAAAAAACACTAACATTAAGATGGTGAATAATCTGGACTAATATGATGTCTATATCCTCCTAAACATGCATTGAAGCTATCACACCTTCAAGGTAATTAAACTCAAGTTTTCTTTATTTTAAAACTGCACACAACAAATCTTTACTTGAATACAGAGATCCAAGTTACCTCTTGAATCATCTACATGTGGATCTGACATAAAATGTTCTATGGTCGAGGAGTCCTACACAGCAATACCAACACATTAAACAACACTAAGATAAAAGACAACTTAAACTTCAAAGAATATTAAGTAATTAGTTTTACCTATTGAACAAACATACTGTTTCCCATCGTGATTCTTAAGCACACAACTTAAATTAAAAAAAGAAAAAGAAGATAAAACATATAAAGTTTTCAGGTTCTTACTTGGGGCTTCGGTGAATATCAATAGGATTGGTAAATGTATTGTCGTAACTTGTCATTGTTGTTCAAAATTCTACGCCAGATGGGTTCAGATGTTGGTGAATTCTACTGATGCAAGTGAAGTGTATACCATAATAGACATTTCCATTCAATTGTATAACAACTTTTCAGTTCAAATGAATTTCTGTTGTGAACTCTTTGTCTCTTATCTAGCTAATCCCTCCCATAACGATATTTTTAGAAAAGTATTTGTTGATAGTAAGGTTGTAAATAATACATGAAGGGCATTGAACTTGATTCAACTAATACTCATTTCTAGACAATTTGTATCGTGTAATTCATAATTAGTTTAGATCTACTGTGTTTTTGAATAAACTGAAAATACAAAGTCTTATGACTCTGGAAATTTTGTAGTGATCCAAAGGTTTTTGGGTACAATGAACAAACTATAAGGAAATATTGTGATAGGTTAAACTTTTTACTTAAACATGAAAGATGTCGAGAGTTACAATACCTCATATAATGCCAAGGAATCTATTGAAGTTGAAGTCATGCAAATTAAGAACTAATTTGCTCCCACGTAGTACTCTTGGGTCTAAATTAACGTCTCAAACAGCTGCGTCCATGGCACTCTTCGCAACTTCTTCATTAATGGTACCAAAGGTGCACATAGCTCCGATACTCACAACGATACTCACAACGGAAGGCCTGGCGACCCCAGTTGTCAAAACCCCATATTGAAGAACTAACAACAGCAATAAAAACCAAGATATTTTCATGGTATCACGATTTAATGAGAGACCAATTAATATTTCACACCCATTCTCAGATTATTAAGATGAGTAGCAAGTAACCAAACGCCAACACTTGGAGACTGATTCAGGGAACTCAAAGTTTGAAATCAAATTGATGAAAATATGATTAGGACACACCCTATAAGCAACTCAATTTTAGCATAACTCAGTACAGAAAGAGATACCAAAATACCAAATCAATGAGAGAACAATAATTTCATATATACATTCGTCCACAACACATAGGAAATTCAATTGGCACATTGCAACGCTTACTTCCCTCTTGGTCATAGCTATCTGAGTCTCGTGCCGAAAAGGACAAAATGCAGTCAAGAGGATGATGGATTTAAGGCATATATCATTTGAGGCTAAATTGTAGCTATGTGTGTACAAATTAAACTTCAGAAATAACTGACTAAGAACAATGCAGTTTGCTTTTGTGATAGGATGAGACTTTGTAGTTCATACATACCTTGATGGTTAATCCCTAAAACCTCAGTTTCTCTTGTATTCCCTTCATCCAAATCCCAATTATTCTGCCATTCAGTCAGCTGCTGCCATAAGAGTGAACAATTACATATATGACTTCATAGGTTAAGCTTTAACAACAAAATTCAGAAACAATAAACTAATCATTTGAGCATTCTTTAAAAAATGGATTCCGAATTTAACCTGGCTATCGGAGCATCAACTTATATATCACATTGGGAGCGGACTTTGACACCCTTAACAGAAACATGCATGCTACACCAAGGACAGGAGAGATACTGCCACCCACGATAAATCAGCACATCGGTAACGATGACATTTATAAACCCTGACGACCATTATATAAAATCATAGATACTTTAGAGTTGTTATGATCGATACATTTTGACTAATGACGACCCTATGTAAAAGAGGTAGACATGCAACAAGATAATAAACATTGTATTCATTAAGCATTCTTCAAAATACAAAGAGAGACATCTTCCGAAAGCGTGCTTCAACATACAATGTCCAAATTATATAAATTCTCCTACAGATCTACGATAATCCTCGCAATCCACATTTGTTGGAAAATCATCCAAAGTCTTCTAAATGGTCATGCCATACTCATATTGATTTGTCCACTCCTTAGAGAACTTTCCCAAACAATATTTGCTCATTGCTGGTAAAGGACACTCTACTTTTACCTTCAGACCGATGTAATGGTTATTATTCTTTTTTTTTTTGAAGCATATTTATTATTCACATGTGCCATAATTATTCTTCTTTTCTTTAGTCCGGCTCACATCTAGTTCTAGACGTCACGTATGTCATAGAGCCCCCAGGGAACCCAGAGGAGAATACATGAACAATACAAGTGAATGTTTCCGCCAAAAGTTGCCCACAGTAAGGCATCCTTATCCAAAACTTAAAACCGTCCTTCTTAGCCCCCTTCTGCCCTTTTACAGAAGACACCAATTCCTTGAATGTATTTTCTCTTTCTTTCCTATCTCCTTCCTGGATCATCGAAATATAGAGTTCCTTGTCCTAAACAAGTTTTGCGGCCATTTTGGTTCTTGCATAATGGATTTGGGTGACGTTCTGCTTCATTGAAATGTCCTAATTGTTCCGTTGCAACATGGAAACTACAATTTCCATCCCCGTCGATAAGAGTAAGTATGTCAATAAGTTTTTCATCAAAAATATTTGTAAATAATACTAACTTAAAATTGATTTGATTTTTCAGTGGGCGATGGCTCTCGCTGGATATGAGGTTGTCTAAGGAAAAAAGTTTGAGCAAGATGATTGTTATTGTATCTTGGAAAACAATGTTTACGATTTCACCCTTTATGAATAAGTGTTTAAGGTCAATGTTACGATCTATGGTATTTATTTTCCTTCAAATGTTATGCTTTGAAATGTGTATTCATTTTCTTTTCAATAAAACTCTCATGAAAGATGTATTCCTTTTCAATGAAATTGTTTTACAAAAGAAAAAATCAAAAAAATCTCAAATGGAGTGGAGTCGTCAAGGTTATGAATATCGACAATGACGACTAAAAATTTAACTTGGTTAGGGTCGTTATGGTATATGGTAAGAACCGATGCGACCCTAATACATTTTTCATACAAGAATTTTTTATTCAAGAGTCGTTATGGTATAGACAAAGTACTGTGACGACTCTTAATGAGCAAATTTGCAGGTAAGGGTCGTCACTATAATATGTTATACCATGACGATTTTTCATATAACGGTAAAGTTACACATAAATGTCGTCAGTGTTGGATGTTATGACCATGACGACCTATGAAGAGTCGTCATGGTCGTAACCTCACGACCATGCCGACACTTACGCTGTGTCTTTTCTTTCCCATTATGATTCGACGATTTTAACGAAAATTTCGACCATTCGTAAGCTATTCGTAGTTTACCTGAGTGTTTTAAGTTATGGGTTCTTCATTATGAGTTTTGGTTTCTTCATTTTGACCTTGAGGTTCTTAATTCGCACTCTCATTTTGGGCTTCATATATCAATCGATGAACGTTATATATCCAATCTAACTCAGAATCTAATTTAAGACCAACACATACCTTTTTGGCAGTTGAAGCTTATCCAACATCAATGTTTCCACTAGAATCACTCATTTCTTAAAACTCTAAGTTTTTATAAAAAAAAATTCCCCTCTAAAACCTCTAAAAGGCCCTCTTCCTTAATAGAGTAAGAAAAATGAAGAAGAAAGGAATATTTCATTAATTTATTCTATCTTGCACATTACACACTTTATATACATGTCATGATCTTCTAACACGTGAAGACCATGTGAATACCATGTGATTACAAGTTGGATATCTATGTGGAATGATGACTCATCATGTCTAGTCAGCATCCTTTATGTGTTGGCTATTATCCCCCCTCAAGCACAAGGGGTTGGAAACCATCCTGAGCTTGCTCCTAAGCATGTTGAATATTGGGCCTGGTAGACTTTTTGTGAAGATATCCGCTAGTTGGGCCGTTGTGTGAACATAGAAAACATCTAAGTTTTGGGCCTGCACCATTTCTCTTACAAAGTGGTAGTCAAGATGTACATGCTTCATTCTTGAGTGTTGGACCGGGTTTGAAGCCAAGCTTATTGAACTTATGTTGTCACAACCGATTCTTGGTATTCCTATAGTCTTGAAATGTAAGTCATTCAAGAGATAACATAGCCATACCATTTCCGCCGCTGTGTGCGCTAGTGTTCGATATTTCGCCTTCGTGCTTGAACGTGCCACCGTTGTTTGTTTCTTAGAAGACCAAGAGACCAAGTTAGATCCCAAGAATATACCATATCCACCGGTGGACCGTCGGTCATCTACACATCCAGCCCAATCTGCATCTGAATAGCCCACTAACGTTTTGGATCCCTTTGTGAACCATAGCCCAATGGACAGTGTCCCTTTTACATATCTTAGGATGCGTTTGGCAGCCTCTAGGTGGGATGTTCTAGGCTCATGCATATATTGACACACAAGGTTGACTGCAAATGAAATGTTCGGTCGTGTCCACGTTAAATATTGTAATGCTCCGACTAGGGACCGATACTCCATTGGGTCATCTAAAATCTCTCCTGAGGACTTTGTAAGGGTTGTAGAAACTGCATACACCCATCCATTTTGTATTTAGTGAGCAAGTCCAAGGCATATCTCGTCAGGCCCAGCAACAGTGAGTCTGCACCTCTGGATACCTCCAGGCCCAGAAAGTAGTGGACCTGTCCATATCCTTGACTGGAATTTGTCCCTGTAATTGTTGTATAACAAGTTTAACATGGTCTTTTGAGTTCCCTGTTAGTAGAATATCATCCACATATATCAGTGCTACAGTATTAACTGATTTGTTGTGGTGGACAAACATGGATGTGTTTGCCTTCGATTGTGCAAATCCGAGTGTAGATAGATTGGAACTCAGTTTTTTATACCAGGCCCGTGGCGCTTGTTTGAGCCCATATATTGCTTTATGTAGTAAACATACATCTTTGGGCCTTCCATGATCTATGAAGCCTGGTGGTTGAGTCATATACACTACCTCTTTGAGAGTTTCATGAAGAAATGCATTCGAGACATCTAACTGATTAATAGTCCAATTGTATTGAACAGCAAGAGACAGTATTACTCTTATTGTTACCGGTTTTGCTACTGGGCTGAACGTGTCTTCGAAGTCCATGCCTGGTTTTTGATGATACCCTTTTGCAACTAATCTGGCTTTGTGCCTAGCTACACTTCCATCTGGGTTGTATTTCACCCGAAATACCCATTTGCAGCCCACTACGTTAGCCTGGTCAGATATATCCACAAGAGACCATGTCCCAGCATCTAATAAGGCCTGATATTCATTTTTAGCTGCTTCACTCCAGACTGGGTCTCTGTTGGCAGATGTGATACACGTTGGAACAGCAATTGAAGCACCAAGTAGGGCTGAGTGTATTGGGTACCTAGTAGATTCAAGGGACCTGGGCCTGCTAATTCCTGTTTTCCCTCTTGTGATCATGCTGTGAATGTTTTGTACTGTAGAAGAAACATCTTCCCCAGTGGTTGTAGTATGATCTACTGCAGATTTAGAATTAATTTGAGGATGACTAAAGATTGTAGGAGGCTGCTCTGTGGTAATCGAACTAACCAAATTGGAGTAAGGAAACTCAGTTTCATCAAATGTAACATGTCTTGATATGTTCCTGTTGTAGGGTCCAAGCATCTATATCCCTTTTGGTGCAAACTGCAGCCTAAGAACACACAATATTTGCTTCTCTGTTGTAACTTATTTGTGGTGTATGGCTTCAACCATGGATAGCAGCTACATCCAAAAGCTCTTAAAAATGAGTAATTTGGTGTCTTTCCAAATAATACTTGATAGGGAGATTGGTATTCTATGGACCTAGTAGGTAGTCTGTTGATCAAGAAGTTTGATGTCTGCAAGGCATCAACCCAGAAATATGTAGGCAACTTAGACTGAGACAGAAGAGTCCTAGTAATGTCTAGAAGGTGTTTATGCTTCACTTCTGCTACTCCATTTTGCTCTGGAATATGTGGACAAAACATTTCATGTGTTATTCCTCTAGTGGCACAGAAATCTTCTAGGAAGTGATTTACAAATTCTCCTCCATTATCAGTTCTAATAGTAACCACTAGATGAGATAACAAGTTTTCTATTCTCTTAACAAACAGAACAAACACATGCTTATACTCAGAGTTGGAGGCCAATGGAAAAATCCAGCAATATTTGGAAAATTCATCAATAATGTTTGCATAAAATACATGTTTCCTGCTGCAGATGCTACATGACATGGTCCCCAGAGATCCATATGCAGTAGCTTAAGTGGTTTATTTGCAACATACTGAGACATACTAAAAGGTAGTTTATGACTTCTACAAGTTTGACAGTTCATACATGATAAGGGTTTATGTAAAGAACTAGACAGATGTAAGATATGACATAACTTTTATAGATTCTGGAATGATGGATGGCCAAACCTCCTGTGAAGTGTAAGATTATCAGATATTGTAGATGATAGTGCTTGTGGAGCATGATTGGAGTTGCTGAATGAAAAGGGGTAGAGACCGTTCATATGTGGACCTCGGAAAAGTAATTTCCCTGTGGTCTTGTCCTTCACATACAAACCAGATGAATCAAATGTTAATGAGCAATGGTTATCACCAGCAAATTTCTGAATAGACAGGAGGTTATGAGATGCTCTAGGGACAACTAGAACATTATTAAGCATGAAAGAGTTAATACCAGTTGACTTTCGAGTATTACCTAAGTGTGTTATCTGCATACCTTCCCCATTTGCAGTTTGTATTGTCTCTGTACCATTATAGGGTGTGCATTCTTGCAGTACCTTGCTATCAGATGTAATGTGGTTAGTAGCACCACTGTCTGCTATCCATTCCTCTTCACCAAAAATATCAGTTGTAGCCAACATCGCTGTGAGATTTGCTGGTGGTGTTCTCCCTTGATAAGAAAAGTTAAGTCTTTGTGTGCAAGTAGTAGTTATGTGACCTGGGATGTTGCAGATTTGGCATATTGGTTTATCATTCAGATTTGCTCCTTTGTCAGTCATTTGTTTATGAAATATAGTTGGATTTGGAGTTCGTTGTCCATAGTTCATATTTCTCTGATTAATCATGTGATACCCCCGATGATTTGAAGAAGAACCTCTGGAGTAGTTTCTGCCATAGTTAGTGAAGAAGGCCTTTGCATGATGCTCTTCTTTCTGAATATTTATACGTTCTTGAATTACTGTCTCTTCACTCTGAAGATTGTTGTGGAGTTCGATGCAAGTTACTGGAGGATTTCTGTGACGCATCGACATTGCGAAGGGGATGTAGTCATCATTAAGAGCTTTGAGGGTAATAACAACCAATTCTTTATCACTGACTATTTCACCAGCAGAAGCCAATTGATCAGAGAGTGTTTTAATTTCATTAATCAGAGAAGAAACTGATCGTGTTCCTTGAGTGATAGAAAGTAGTGTGGTTCTTAAATGAATGGAATGGGTTGAAGAAGCTCTGCCAAAGCGATTTTCAATGTTTTGCCAGAGAGAGGCAGAAGTTGTTGAATGAGTAAAAATATGTTATGATTGAATCAAAAATTATGGAGTTGATCCACATAGTAATAGTGGAATCTTCATCAATCCACTCAGTATAAAAAGGGTTTTCAACTCCGTTTTGTTGATTTCTCTGATTAGTGAACTGTGGAGGACAAGGGTAAGAACCATCTAGGAATTTTTTTAGCTTGTATTTTTGAATGATTGGATTCAGAAGATTTTTCCAAACTAGAAAGTTTTCTTCTGTTAACTTCAGATGAACAAAGTTATAGAGTTGATTGAGAGGTATTTTAGAGAAAAGATTTGATGTAGTATTTTCCATGATAGAAGATGAAATAGATTGGAATGTTTCAATCATATATCGTAGATCAGAATATTTGATAGAGAGCAGAAAAATTCTAGATCAGGAATAAGAAATGATCAACTTAATTACAAACAAGAAAGTCTGGGTAAAGATTATCAAGAGTATATTTGAATCCTCTTGATAGTATAAAACCAGAGTTTCTAGTTTGTATCTTCAAGATCAGTGAAGATGTTTAGCAGATAGAAGAAGCAGAGAGAATACTTGAGAAAATAAGAAGCAGAGAGAAATGAAAGAGTTACCTCTTGTTCTTGTGCATTCTTATATATTGGTGATTTGATTTCTCAAAAGCTTTCCTGTGTTAAATGCTTCTCGAAATTTTCTTTGAATTAATGAGGTCCACTAACTCTTTTTTGCCACTACTCTTGAGACTGACATCTAATTGATGTTTACTAAAAATCGATTCAAAAGAAACCGTTGGTTTCTTGATATGTTCTCTGTATTGTATTAAACCAAGAAGCATGCGCCTGACATTACTGCTCTTTCTTTTAAATTTCTTTTGTTGCTTTAATTGAGTTGTTGAATCACTGGCCACGCGTCTGATACTGCTTTTGTTTGTATTAATTTCTTTGTTGAATCGAGGTGCATGCGTCTGACATTGCTGCTGTTGATTGAATCCAGAAATTCAAAAGAAAAATTCAATGTTACGTCTGTTGTTTGCAAAAGAAAATTAAATGCTGCTGTTGAGTAAAGAATCGAGAAAATTGATTTAAAATAAACGATGAATATAACGTTTTCAATTGTCTGCCACTAATGGCTTTCACAGATCTTAAAGAATTCAATTCTTCTTTAGAGTTTTCCCAAGAAAATGCTCTGATACCATAATAGAGTAAGACAAATGAAGAAAAAAGGAATATTTCATTAATTTATTCTGTCTTGCACATTACACACTTTATATACATGTCATGATCTTCTAACACATGAAGACCATGTGAATACCATGTGATTACAGGTTGGATATCTATGTGAAATGATGACTCATCATGTCTAGTCAGCATCCTTTATGTGTTGGCTATTATTCCTCTCTACTTATTAAAAAAAATCTCTAATTTAAATCCTAAAATATAATCTATATAACTAATCTAATCTAATTAATTAACTAAATTAATTATATGTTAGGACTAATCATACGTAAATAATTTAACTATGGGTTCTTTATTATTATTAGATGACCCTATTTTATTTTTTCTTATAGTCCCTATTAATTTTCTAAGCCCCAATTAAGCTACGTTAAATAGCATGGGTATGAAACTATTTTTTTTGGCACACCAGCTCCACGTGATGGTTAGGAAAGAGTTACCTTGATAATGCGTTCCTACGTAAGCACTGTTCTTTTCACTTTACTAATAACAAGGCCGAGAGATAAAGCAGTGAAAAATTCTGGAGTCCACGTGCTGTATCAGTCTTGTATTTACGGCAACTCTCTCGCAATTCACAAGCTAAACAGGCCCAAGATCGCTCTTTTCAGTTTTCATGGTCTAATCCAATTTCCTACCAAACAAGATGAAAACCTAAATTCTTGTCTTTAGTTTTTTTGAGATCACTGTTAATAGTTTGCATCAAAAGCATTAATCAAGAATGAAAGTTAGGGTTTTAGATTTTAATTGTGTATAGTTATGAGTAAAACTAAAGACAGTTTAGACGGCATGTGATCCAACGAAGCATATAAATAAATACGTTTTGAAGTAAACAAAGTAATGTATGTTCCAGTCACTTTATAGACACGAATTTAGGGTTTAATAGTGTATCCATGTGGATCCCACCTGTTTTAGGACAAGAACCTCATTTTATTAAATTTGCTGACACCATCGCTTTGATTATCGTCACCAGTTTCCTGCTCTTCTTGCCAGGACTCACTTTCTCTCTTTCTAGAATTATTAGTAATGGAGATTCAGCACTAGTAGTAATATCTGATCTTCAGCTTCTTTTTTTATTACGTTCATTTTTCTAAACAGAAGAGAAGAACAAAAACCGACACTCATTTCTGATAATTTCCTCTTAACTTGTGTTTTCTTAGAGAAATATTGGTGAATGCAGGTTTGATTTTTTGCAGACTCTCTCTGTCTGTCTCTTTCTCTATCTACCCAACTACTTTGATTGATCTTTATAATACAGTGCTAATAGTGGTTGATTTGGAAAAGAAGGAAAACTAGATTGGATTCCAAAATGGGGTTTCTAATTTAAAACAGAGTATTGAGAAACCCTAGAAATACTCCTTATAAAAGGAGAGAGTAAGATATTCATTCCTTTTTCTGAGCTCAACTCACGTGGAGCTAACGCTATTTGTCTTTTGATAAGTTTCAAGCTCTTAAATATTAACTCCTCGGAGAAACGTTTTTTGCAGTAATCTTGGTTTAATGACTATTCATTCAAAGCTCTTTCTCTCTCTTGGGAAAGAGATGAGTTTTTGAAGTTTTTAGGGTTCTGAATAGAGTTAACTGATTGGTTTTTTTCTTGCACTGAAACAGTGTTCAACTGTTTTTTGAGCTGTATAGCAGAAGAGAAATAAAGGGTTCTAGTTTTTCTTCTGTTTGTTAGGATAGTGATGTTTTTGTATGTATTGAAGAAGAAGAAAAAGTGAATGGGGGTTAAAAGTACTTTGATCGCATCAGTTCAATCTCACAGAGAGAGACAGTGAGAGAAGGAAAGGGAAATTGTTCTTTTTTTTTAATGCCATTTGAAGATTTACAAATGGTTTCTTCATCTTCTTCATCAGTGCTGTAATTGTAATGCTATTATTAGTTAAAATGAAATCATTATCAAATCTAAATGCAGATTCAGGAAGAAGAAGAGGAAGAAGATACATTTTGTTTATTTACTTTCTCTCTATAACATTTAGTTTTGGGTTAGTTAGATCAAGTGATGAAGAAGCATTATTAATGCTTAAGTCAAAGATTGATCCTTTAGATATACTATCATCATGGAGAAAAGGATCTGATTTCTGTAAATGGCAAGGAATTAGAGAGTGTACAAATGGTAGGGTTACAAAGTTAGTTCTTGAGCATTTAAATATAACTGGAACCTTAGATGGGAAAAGTTTAAACCAGCTTGATCAACTTAGAGTATTGAGTTTCAAAGAAAACTCAATCTCTGGTGAAATCCCCAATTTATCTGGTTTAACTAATTTAAAATCACTTTATCTGAATGATAATCAATTTACGGGTCATTTTCCAAGTTCTATTTCAGATCTTCATCGTTTGAAAATCATTGTATTGTCGGGGAATTTATTGTCGGGTAAGATTCCGGTCTCGCTTCTCAAGCTTCGGCGGTTATACATTCTTTACTTGCAAGATAATCAATTAACAGGAGAAGTTCCAGCTCTGAATCAACCAACTCTTACATTCTTGAATGTATCCAGTAATAAACTTTCTGGTGAAATTCCATTAAATGCGGTACTCGTTCGATTCAATTCAACTTCATTTCTCAATAATGTCAATCTATGTGGCAAACAGATAAATGTCGTCTGTAGCAATGCTTCAATTACTCCTAATGGAGCTCCATTTACTATTTCAAAGTCACATTCAAAGCACGTAAACAAGAAGCTTATATTGATTATTGCTGGAAGTGTTGTTGGATTGATTTTGATGTTACTCTGCTTGGTAATCTTATGGAAAGTTTGGAAGAATAGGAAGAGCAAAAAGTCACAGGAAGGGTCACGAGAAGTTAGGAGCAAAGGTGAAGTAGGCACTGAAGGAGTAGGAGGAGGAGGAGGAGGAATGGGTGGTGAAGGGTCTGGAATTGGTGGTTCAAAACAGGGAGGATTTTCATGGGAGAATGAAGGATTGGGAAGTTTGGTCTTTTGTGGAGCAGGGGATCAACAAATGAGCTACAGTTTAGAAGATTTGTTGAAGGCATCAGCAGAGACATTAGGAAGAGGAACACTGGGGAGTACTTATAAAGCAGTGATGGAATCAGGGTTTATAGTTACCGTGAAAAGATTGAAGGATTTTAGGTATCCAAGGCTTGAAGACTTCAGGAGGCAAATGGATGTGCTCGGTCGAATCAGACATCCTAATTTGGTACCAGTCAGGGCTTATTTTCAAGCTAAAGAAGAGCGTCTTCTTGTCTACGATTATTTCCCTAATGGCAGCTTGTTCTCACTCATTCATGGTATGCTTTTAATTCACCTTAGCTTAACTTATTATGTATTCTTATTATCTAGATTTGTTACATTAGTATGAAGTGCCTGTGAGTCAGTCAATTGTGCAATTAGGACAATCAGAGTTTCCATTTCGCCAAATCTCATTAAGTTGGGGTTGTTGGTTAATTACCAAATCAAGATAGTGAAATAGTGTTTTTTGTGGTTGTCTTTAAATTAGTAACATATGGGTCCCATACTGGTGAAGGTATTTGATGTGAAAGTTGAAGTACTCAAACCACAAATTTTGTTAATTGGTGTTTTTAAAATTTATTTATTTTACCTGTAATTTGGTGGGTAGGAGTCCTTTGTCGGTGTTGTCCTATGAGAAACAAAAATCCGGAAACTGTTTCAATTTCAAGGACACTGATGGAGGGTCAAGCTTGTTTTCTTTTTGAAGCATGGGTCAAGCTTGTTGGATATGTTTAATGATTAGATTGTGTGCTTTATGCATTTGTTTTATTTATTTAATTATTAGAAAGTCTTTTCTCATTTATTCTTTTATAGTTTTTTGTTTTCTGAGATACAAAAGTTGCAATGAGTAAAGTTTAGTCTCATGTTGGAAACATATAGAACAATATCTTTGTTTACAAGGAGTACGTGACAATATAATCATCTAAAATATCCATCTAGTTCTTGTAAGCTAGAAAATAACTGAAATTAATCTTTATAGCTATGCACCAAATTAGTAGTAGTTCAAAGTCTGTATCTTCTCCTGTTTCCCATTTTATAGTTTCTGTTATTGAACTTACTCTATGTTAAAGTTACAACGTTTACACAGTAGACATCGTGATAGGTAAAGCATTTTTTCTTGCACGCACTCTCGTAGCAGCAAGTATTGACACTTCACAACTCCAATCAAGCTGATGAAACCTATACCGCTACCAAACATAGAATGACTTAAAGATGCATGGAAAACACAGGTTTTCTCATTTCCAACCGTTTTCTCAGTATCCCTCTCCACATTTTGAAAGATTGTTGCTGAACTCTGGCCAGAATGTCAAACTAGCCCCACGACCTAGAAGTTCCAAATTTCTCCATCTTTGGAGTAAAACAGCTATTAGCTTCTTGACTGGCTGCTTTTCTTCACAGCACTTCTTACTTTCTTTTGGCATCTGATCTGAGCAGTATAGTATGTTAGAACTGTTTTCGCCAGATAAGACCCACACCTTCAAAAGAGGTGTTTAGGATCTCAGATGACTGCTACCTGCCTCTGGTTTGACATTGGGTTTGCAACCTAAGACCATTTGCAACAGAATGGAGAAATTTTAATTACTGTTGCAGCGTATAAGTCGATAGATAATCCAAATTTAGAAATAGTCGTCATTGTTAACATAACCATAGCAGATCCCCTGTACCCTCGCTATAGCTATGTAATGTTATATCGAAATGCTTCTTTAACTGTATGTTTAACCATCTTTTGTTCCTCTGTAGGATCAAGAACTTCAGGGGGTGGGAAGCCCCTACACTGGACATCCTGCTTAAAAATAGCAGAAGACTTGGCAACAGGGTTAGTCTACATCCATCAAACTTCTGGTCTAACCCATGGAAACCTGAAATCATCCAACGTTCTTTTAGGGTCGGACTTCGAGTCCTGCCTCACCGATTATGGCTTGACACCATTCCGTGATCCTGACTCACTTGAAGAACTGAGCGCATCATCCCTCTTTTACAGAGCTCCTGAATGCCGAGACTTGCGAAAAATATTAACACAAGAAGCTGATGTCTATAGTTTTGGAGTTCTTCTTTTAGAACTTCTCACTGGTAAAACGCCTTTCCAAGACCTTGTTCAAGAACATGGTGCCAATATTCCTCAGTGGGTTCGTTCAGTCCGGGAAGAGGAGACGGAATCTGGAGACGATCCAAACTCAGGTAATGAAGCATCTGAAGAGAAATTGGGATCTCTTTTAAATATTGCAGTGACTTGTGTTTCTCTTTCATATGAAAATCGACCCGTGATGACGGAGGTATTGAGAATGATTAGAGAAGTTAGGGCAGAAGCTCAGGTGTCCTCAAATAGCAGTGATCATTCACCAGGGAGATGGTCGGATACGATTCACAGTTTGCCAAGAGACGAACATTTGAGCATCTAAGCTAGGCAGTTAGAATAATACATTCCACTATTCTTTTTCACGAATCATTTTTTCTTATATTTTCTGTTCTTCAGAAGAGTCCGAGTTCTTCAACTTGCTGTTATAGATTGTGATGCTGTAAATTATTTGGGCACTTCACATTAGTAAATTTTTCTAATTGAGTAAGTCGGATTATTTAGTTTTTTCTTTTTGGTTTGTATGTCAGGTGTTAGTGTGAGAAGAAAAGTAAACTTTAGTTTTATGGAAATTGCCTTTAAAGTTCAACATTTCTATGGCACTGTAATTCTTTTAACAGACTCTTGATAATCTCCTTCTAGCTTTCGGTGGTATATATATGCAGTGAGCTGAAGTTGTAGCAAGGTCCTGATACTTGTTGAAAATATGGTAAACGAATTTGGTGGATCAGATTGGCAACGATTATAGCACCAATCTGGGCAACCAGTAATTTTTTTTAGCCATGAAACATATTTGAACGGACGCATCAAAATTTTCGATAGACACTAGAGTCCTATGCATTAAAAACACTATAGTTCCATGCACGGAGCTACTGTAAACTCATTCCAGCGAAAACCCTACTCTTCGCTTATGTATTCTACTTCTGTTGTGAATAAATATTAAAAGAATACTTTAATAGATGGGAAGTTACAGGGTCAAAACAGTATTCGATCTTGATAAATCTCGAGAGCCAGGATCACCTTCTTCAGAAACAGTTTCCGATGTAACCTAACCTACAAAAGGTTTATATTGAGTCTATAAGAAAATTTGAACTTGATCAGCCAAAAACTCAAATCACAAAAAATCATGTGGAGATTGCTTACTTGATTGCTGCCTCTAGTGTTCTCCTCGTTCGCGGCATAGAATCTGGTTGTTGGAAAACAAATAAAAAGAGAATCAGAGACTGCATAGTTTAGTTGTGACGCCATTAGCAATATTGTGCTCAAAGTTTATGGCATGCTTTTAGACTTTAGTAAATCCAGAATAAAAGTGCAGGATTCCTAGTTCGAAAAGTTGAGTAATTTTTTTTCGAATCCAAATGCTGACATGGGCTTTGCATTTCAACCCTTCAATATGCATAACAGGTTTAGGCTACACTATTGTACAATGTGTTTTTTGAGACGTTATGATGCGTTATCTTTTTGATGGAAATTAAGATTGCATTCTTATTTTATTTTATAAAAATTATATTTCCGGTTCAGAAGTCATAACTGGAATCTGTCTCTACATCCCCCAATGGGGTCTGAAGGGTAGACATCGGCTGTGTTGTGTCATAATGAGATCATATTATGAGTTTGTATTCGGTTAGTAAAAGAAGTACATAAGACATGATCTAGATTGATGGTTTACCTAGAATCTGTTGATCTTGATCAGGAGTACTTGAGAATTCAGAGAGCATCTGCTGGCATTCTTCCTGTAACTCTCTTGCAGCCTTTCTTTCTGAACTCGGGACGAAGGAATATCTCCGTCTGACCATGTCGGCAACGTGCGTGCTGCCGCTATAACTGCTCCATCGACAAAGTTATCTCCACTATTTGATAGCCTTCCTGCTTAACAACAAAATTATATGAATTTGGAAGGTCACGAACCAATTTGAAATGAAAAAGAGAATTTATCAGGGAGAAGGATTTTCCAAAACCAAAAACAGAACACCCTTACTGTTATGATAGTATTCTTCAGGTAGACCGGAGATATTAAATACTGAAAAGAAGGAATCCAAATGAATCCTTGCATTACTGTTGAATTGGATGATTCGCAGGGGTTCTACAAGAATATTAAAAGTTTGGAAATTTCATTACACATTCATAGAAAGCCGATCAGCAAACAACTTTGAAGGACTTGTTTAGAAATTTCATTACAGATTCATAGAAAGCCGATCAGCAAACAACTTAAAAAGACTTACTTATTCTATTTATATTTTCATATGGATACTTATGAAAATTTCAGGACCCAAGAAACAGGGGTGTCTATTGTTTTGGCTATTGTTTTGGCTACAGAAAATTTGTATGATTCTTATCACAATTAATTTTCTGACGGAGAAAATTAATTGTGATGCAGCTGTAATATCTTTTGTTGTTCTTACACTTACATTACACTGTATTAGGTTCTGTACTGTCTGTCTACACGTGTCTAGTGTCTAGTGGTTCTGTTAAGTGTAATGACAGCTGGTAACAGCTATTTCATTTTTCTGTTACGTCCTTGTCTGTACAATATATAAGCTGTACTCTTTCCCTCTTTTCTCTTAATGAAAGATCCATTTCTTCTCTACAACTAAAAATTATATTCTTTGGACCCAATGACCGAAGGTACTTTGCTTATTGCAGTGTTTGAAGTCATCGGTTACAACGGTAAAACGGTCTATGGCCGTTATCGCTTCAATGAAGAAAGCATGAAACACAACCAATTATGTTACATAACGTCCAAGGAAAAAGATGATATGGCTTTCCTAGACCTCGAAAATAAGCAATTGTCCTTCATGTAAAAGTCATTTTTTTCAAATTTTCCCATAGTCCAACAAAAAAAAAAAAGTTAGCACAACTTTCGAGTGAAAGGCAACCCTTGTTCTAGCTTGGTGTAACAGCTCATCGTTTGTGTTGATCATTGAGGTTCACCTTCAGCTTACTAAGTTTCCTAGTCAAGTGACGGATGAGAGTGAGGTTTTGACTTGTGTTAGATGTGTCATATGGCATAGGTTACACCTAATCGATGATAATACAGATCCAAAAACTCATTAAGCTGCTCCAAAAGTATAAAATAAAAAGTAAAAATGCATATCGCTGGAGACGAAAAGCCATATCTTTCCATGAACATGTTATTCTTCTTAGCGCTCATATAACTGACAGTCATCTGCAATTATTCACAGGAAAAACGTGCATCGGCCAACATAACCATGGAACTTTTTGACACTAAATACTTCTTAACCAAATGAAGTATACAAACATGCCTATGTACAAATTCTTAAGGGATAATTCCAGTCGTCTGGAAACCAGCAAGATCAAAGAAAAATCTTTAAAAGTAAAATAATTTTATCTGAAATCAATGTATTAGGCATAATGAAATCAATGAACCAGTGCGATGAATTCCCATGACAAACATGAAACAAGTGGGTGAGGAATAATAGGATTAAGTGCGTCTGACTACTTACTGTTACGCTTTCTCACTACTTCCAACTAAAAATTTGATTTTGAATGTGCACGAGGATTTGGGGCTACACTTTAAAGGGAAACCTGATTTAACTAAGTTACAAGAGAAGTTTTACGGATACATGTACTGATAAGAAAGAATCTCTCTGATCTGACTTCTCTTTTCGTTCATCAATTCATCATTAGCCACCAGAGATACGAAGTCACGATTTTATTCAATAAGGACAGAGAATGTGGTATGAGTTGCATGACTTAGCATCACACAAAATTAGTCTGGTGGGTGGGGGGAAAGAAGGTCATCGGAGTAAGAAGATATATGAAAAATATACCTCATCCCCTTTTTTGATCTTTTGTCCAGCATTTACCATCACCTCGAGCATTCGATCCTTGAAACGCCAGTGAAAAAAACAGTTTGGCTGGAACGAATGGTTCAGCATGTCTGCACAATAGGTCTAGTTATTGAGTTTCTCGTTCCTTATCTTTTTGGTTTTTTCCCCTAATACTTGACAAGAACAAGCAATCAAGATCAATAGCTTTTCTAAGCTCTTTCCTAAAACAGACCTTAGAGAATCTCCTATAGGAAAAAAATAAATGCTCAGATAGCATTCCCAAGGGCAAGTCCAGGGACAAACACAATCAGAAGGCAACCGAAGAATCTAATACTAAAGTCAGATTTCTAAATGTGCTTACTGCAGTTTTTTAAAGATCATATAGAAGCTTACTGGCGTAAGGAATAAGCATGTCTGAGTCTTGGATGAGTGCACCGATCCTCATTTGCATTTTAATACACCGGGATTGTGCAATACTCGGTGCCCACATGAATCTTTCAGGATCACGAGCTAGCCGTTTAATTTTCAGTGGAACAGCCGAGTGCTGAAAAGATTGAAAACAAAACCTCTTGTCAAATACATCAAAAGCAGTTGTAGCGCCTAACTGAAAAGCAGCAAATAATGTGTCTTACCCAGTTGCTTTCCCAAAATTCTAATGCTCGCTCTTGCTGATCTCTCATAGAAGAAGCTAGATCTTCGTCCTGCAGCTTCAGAAGGTCCTCCTGAAAAAAAGGAAAGCACAAAATCTTTATCATGGATGAGTTGCGAAAAAAAATATAAACAATTCACCCACAAAAATGCTAATCCTATAAAGTTGCATTCAGAGAACAAAAGGCAAAAGAAAAAAAAACAACGAAATCAGGAGCTAGATTTATGAATTCCAACTTCTCTGAGAAGGCAAAGTGGCAAATTAAGTGTGAGAGCTTAGCTGACACACAGTCAGAAGGAAAATGGATAAGCAGCAATATCTGAACTGAAAAACTGCCATAGGGTAGGACAAAATAGAAACTACTGGTTATCCACATAACCTGAACTTCACTACGGGCATTTCAAATCTGGGTTTTTTATGTTGTTATGCATTGGTTGTTAAAAGGATTAGGCCCATTTGCCTTCAGGATGCAAACGAAGGCTTGGAGTTTCTACTTTCGGCAGTACACGGTCATATGCATGTAGTTATATTGTACATCAACTTAAACACTTCCTACTAACCGAGAAGGAAAACGACGTGCGAGTATTTGCATAGAGATATTTTTGGAACTACATAAAACATGGGCTAGAAGTAAGTAGATTGGTAAGAAGGGCCAGTTACCCGATTTATCTAGGGGATCTACGTTATCGTAACCTGACCTTACACACGTACCTCTGTTGCTAGAAGCAAACTAGTACACTCATCTGCTCTGGGTAAAAAGTCACCATACAACTGCCAGAAGTTACCCTCCAAATCGAAGAAGGCATGCTAATCTTAGGTCCCAATCTGTCTGACACAGCAAAAAACAAAAGATGAGGAACACGTAAGACAGAAGGTTAGAACTAAAACATCCTCTCTCAAGTATTCAAAGTTCAGAGAGCAGAAATCAGATCAAACTAAACTGAGGATAGGTATGAGGCTGATAGATGTGGAAAATAAGAGCTTGATGGGTCGAATGCCAGCGCCTTAAGATCTCAAAAAATTACAAATTATATACACAACAGGATTGTGTAGCTAACATAATACATCGGGTTTCAGGGGAAACTAGATTTACAACAAGGCCAATACAATGGATCCTAATAAATGACGGAACCAACTGAGTGGAATCAGGGGATAAAGAAATGTTTCATTTCTACTCCAGGAATCAAGCCAAGGAATAGACCTAACTATTGCAACTTAGACAACCATGAACATGCTGCAAAAATTTCAAAGTTGCATTTAAATCTTGTAGTCTGGTAGAAAAGTTATTGATGAAGAGAAAGGAATGTATCATAGAGCAATTTTAAGCGAATCCGCCATAATTTACATAAAGAAACTGCCAAGCTAAAGATTTTGTAGAAAATGTCTTTCTTTCATTTGATACTTTTAGCACCAGTTCCATATGTAAATGAATTTTCTCTGTACCATGGACTTCTCAAATGACCTCACAATTATAGTTTGAGGTCCATTGATAAATTCATCTCTAAACGTTCTATGTTGTTTTGGAGGTGGTCGAACCTTCGCATTCGGGATGTAATGAACCGTGGAAGTATACAAAGAGACAACTTTATAATCATTAGAAAAGAGAAAATAAAGAAAGAGAGCAATCACCTCAGGATTAGTTGAGTTAATGATATCAAAAATTGGATGGCCAACAGGCACAATATCCGGGAAAAACATCCACGGGAGCTTCTGAGGTAATGTTACCATCAGCTCTAATGGAATTTCCATGATAACCTGAAAAATGTTCACACTCATGGCTGAGATAATGAAAAACAATACTTGTTTCTTAAATCACCAGTTCTCATGAAAGAACAAAGTAGTGGCATTAACTGATTACTTAATGAGTCTAAGGAGAAGTCTCACCCTGGCTCGACGAAGCGGTTCAATGTCTCTGGCAACATAAACTCCAAATCCATTAGGGCCTTCCATGATTTCAACTCCGTAGGCTCGTACACTTCAAACATATCCAATCTTGTAAAAATCAGGGTCTGCTGGTTCCAACTGCAATTCAAGTAAGTCAATTTTAAACAAAAAACAAAACCCTAATAAATGGAATTGAAGAAGTAGAAGAAAAAAGTATAAACCTCAGAGGATGAGTCTTCAATTTGGGGAGGCTCAAATAATCTGAATGGAGGTGCTGCTATTGAAGCTTTGGCAGTTCGAGCATTGTTACATATAAATGAATTATTACGATTATGATATTCAAAACCCTTTGAAGTTGGATTGACCTTGTTGTGGTTGAAAATGACAGAGTTCGTAGGGAGTTGAAGATGGAGAGAAGCCATGAGGAAGAAGAAATTGCAACTCAATTATCAACTATTCATTCGTTCATTCATTCCTCAATCTATTATTTCTCTATGCAAATGGTTTTCAAGGGAATTTTAAGAAATACAACGATGGATATTTTTGTTACTGAAGAAGGGAACGTTATCCGCTGTAAACTCTATTTATGTATGGTTTCGAATCTATTTCACCATGGGGCTTGAACCAGTTCCAGTGTCTGTGTCCTTATCTAATCACCGTACACGTGTATATATCAGATTGTGAGACCAGATTATCTTGTTCGAGTCCGAATTTAGTCTGCACGTGACATTTCAATTTAATTATCCAATTTACTTTTAAAAGTCATATGAGAAAGATGAAATTCTTAACATGTGTGATAATGGCACCATCTATTAATGTTTTAACCAGTGAAACATAAATAGGGACGGAGGTAAGGGAGTCTCTGTGGGTCTACAGATTCATAATTTTTTTTCTTCTTTTTCATTCTAAAAAAAATTATTGATCAGTTAAGATGATTATAATTGATAATATCCTCACTTACCCATTCTAGGATATCATGAGAAAAATAATCAACATACTCAAAATCCTTGATTCTAGCTTTCTTAGGTATAGAATCAGCCAATATATTCTTAAGTTTATTTGACTGACAAACAAACAAATAATTCATGACTCTGAAGTAAAAATTTAATGTCAAGGATAGTTCCTTGATTCATCCAGTGAACATAAGAGATAGTTTCTTTTACTGACTTAACTAAAACCTCACTATCATAATCGAAGATAACTTTGGTGTAGCCGGTAGCTCCTAGAAGTTTCCCAGTCCATTGCATCCTTCGTGGCAAGACACTCTAACTGCTCCACCTCTTGATAAACAATCATTCCACCATTGAAGTACCTTCCATTGGTACCAAGACATTGCCCCGCAAAATCTGTAACAATCAATCATATTCCTTCCTTAAAAGAGAAATTGTCAAAAGAAGCATCAATGTTAATCTTAACATAATCTCTAGCTGGTGGATCTCAGTAATGTACCTGCATCTGTAATAAAATTTTAGAGAGAATAGTATTTGAGCCAGGAGATGTACAAGTATCAATCAAAGTATATATATGACTTAAAGAAAACATTCTATTAGTTTTAACATTTTGAAAGACAGTTGCACATCTATCTTTCCAGATTGTCCATAGAGTGATCATTAACAGATTTAGCTTGTCCTCTTTATCAGTTGGGGACATATTACCTTGATTTGTACCTATAGAAAACCAACTTATTATCCAGTTCAACAAAAACCACAAACATATAAGATATTACCCACATTCAGGTTGACTCCAAACCACAAAGATCTAGCATAGGGATAATCTAAGAATAAGTGTTCAGCTGTTTCAAAAGTAGCATTGCAGATACTACAATGAGTGTCAATATCTTGTTTATATTTGAAGATTTTATCTCTGGTTGGTATAATATTCCTAAGGCATTTCGAAACAAAAAGTTTGACTTATGGTAGGGCTGTCAATGGGTCCGGGTCCTCCCGGGTACCACTGGACCCGAACCCTACTTATAAAAGTTTGATCCGGTTTATAACGGTTCCGGGTTTGGTCTAATTTAGTGGACCCGGAACCGGACCCGTTTAAAAACCTAAATACCCGTCGGGTCCGGGTATTTAATGGGTCTTCTAAAATCAACTATAATTTTTTAGAATTCTTTATATTGGGTTAAAATGAATATTTTTTATATAAAGTTATTGTTACATGTACGTAAATGTTCTATTAAAGATTAATCTAAGAAAATAAATGGAAAATGGAAAAAAAAATCCAAGCACATCTAGACGAAGTCTTTGAATATTAGGTAAAATTAACAAAACAAATGACAAATATTCGGGTATCCGACACCCGCGGGTACCCGCCGGATAATATTCGTTAGGACCCGTTAAGATTTTAGGTCCAATCGGGTAATACCCGTCGGGTCCTAAGTTGCTAATTGGGTCCAATTTTAGGACCCGGATCCAATTCACCCGGTTCCGGTTACGGTTCCGGGTAATGGGTACTCATTGACAACCCTAATTTATGGGGTGTCCTGCTCTTCCAAAGACCTTTCCAAACATTACTAGAGACAATATGACTAACTGTATTACTAACAGAGTGATTACTTAGGACCTTGTAGGCACTTTTAACAAAAAAAATTTGTCTTTTCTGTCAGGTAACCAAATCAAGGTGTCAGCACCATTCATAGGAACCTGCATAGCCTAGATTTTAGTAGCAGAATCAAGAGAGAAAAAATCATGAATGAGTTGCACATTCCAATTCCAAGTACCTGAATAAAAAAACAAATCATGCACAAATATAAGAGTACAAGTATTATGCATACTAACTGTTGGTTCTGGGGGATGATCAAGACCAACAACCCATATGTCAAGTCAAATATTCACTTTGTTACCATATCTAACTTCCCATAAACTATTTTTTAATAACTTCTATACATTTGTATACCCTTCCAAATCCAGGAACTGTTATCATTTTGCTTGAGTAAATGAAGGAAAGAAACATTTCTAAAATATTTAGCCTTCATGATTTTGACCCATAATTCATCATCATCAATGCTAATTTCCAGGATAATTTCATGATAAGAGCTCTATTAGAAGTTTCTAAGTTTCTAAAGCCTATACAACCCAATTCTTTAGGCTTATTCAAATTTTTCCAAGCTAGAAACTTTATACATTTATTGCCTTTATGACCTCACCAGAAGTTTCTCTGAAGAGTATCAAGCTTATCATTTAGAGTACTATTATCTTGAAACATCCAATTTGATAAGTGGGAAGAGAATTTAAAACAAACTTAACCATGGTTGTTTTACCAGCTTGGTTAAGGACACATTTACCCAATTCTTGAGTCTAGCTTCAAAAGACTGGACTATGGGATCAAAAGACTTAACTTTAGAGTGACCCAAAAGGAGAGAAGCACCTAGATATGTTTCAGAGACACCTACAATGGTCATGTTGAGCTTCTTAGCGAAGTCCTCACAAGAACCTGGACTAAGATTACTGCTGAAATACACACAAGAATTATCAAAATTTAGAGTTTGGACAGAAATACTACCAAACTTATGTAAAATATTTAAAATACTATCAATATTATGCATATCAGCTTTGGCAATGATGAGAATATCATCTGCAAAAAGAAGATGAGTTATGGGAGTATCTCTTCTTGCAACTTTAACACCTGTAATATTCTTGTTAGTTTCAGCAAATATCAAGCTTCTAAAAAGAAAATTCATAGCCATAATAAACAATTAAGGTGACAATGGGTCACCTTAATACTTGGAAGGCATATATTCTTGATAGGGTGAACCATTGAGTAACACACTAATACGTGTAGTGGATATGCACTGGTGAAGTAAGTTACACAGAGTATCATTGAACCCAAAATGAGAAATAATTTTCAAAAGAAAGGTCTATTCAAGCTTATCAAAATCTTTAGAGAGGTCCAATTTCAGATCCATCGTACCTCCATAACCCTCTTTTTGTTTCATGGTATGAATAATTTCATGAGAAACTATGATGTTATCATGAATGGCTCTACCAGGCACAAAAACCGCTTGATATGGAGATATAAGTTTCTTGAGAAAAGGTCTTATTCTATTTGCTAGAATTTTAGAAACTATCTTATAAAAAATACTGCACAGACCTACAGGTCTGAAATCAGTAGTTTTATTAACTATTTTACCTTTGGAATAAGAAAAATGTATATCTTATTCAAACAACTGGGCATATAACCTGTTTCATAGAAATTTTGAACAACATCAATAACATCTTTGCCCACAATGTGCCATTGTGACTGTTAGAAGCCAACCTGAAAATTATCTGGTCCAGGTAAGCTCTAAGCTGGCATAGATGTAACCATATTGACGATTTCATTAGCAATTGGAATAACAAGTAAGCAAGCATTATCAGCATCAGTAATAACAGTGGGAATTATATCAAAATCAGCATCAGATATAACAGGATTACTAGTATGATGTGATTTTGTATAGTGGTAAAAAGAGGTTCGATTCTCGAACTT
>JAJJMC010030994.1:3260936-3284329 GCA_023531435.1 Papaver californicum | reverse complement strand
GCAACATGATTTAAATGAACAATTTTAGCTTGAGAAAAGTATAAGGACTGGTCATTGTTACCTAATGCAATGTCTAATCTTGCTTTCCTAGTGCCAGTACCATAACTATTACTAGTCCAGGTGAAATCCTTATTATCATAACCCAAGTCCATAAGTCCAGAGTCTCTAACCATATTTTGAACTCAAGTATCAGAATTATTATTGTTCCTGGATAAGTGAATATTTAGATCTCCTATTACTAACCATGGTTGATAAACCTCTTTACTAAGAATGTGAAAAAAATTCCATTGCTTCTTCTTAGAGTTATTATATGTTGAGCCATACATAAAAGAGACTAAGGCTTCAGGTTGACTAGGGTCAAATATGATGAGAGCATGAATGATATTTTCAGCAATACTAACTATATCACAAGATATGTCATCTTTCCATATGAAAATACGACCACCTGCATAACCAATTTTTTCAATGAAGGTATAATTGTGGTAGTGCACAGCTTGAGCAATGAAGATCATTCTGAAATTGTCAACTTTAGTTTCACAAAGAAAAACAAAATCAGGACTATGAGATTTAACTAAGTTTGCAGCTGTTGTTTTGTAAAATTATTAACAATACCTTAAGTATTCCAAGATAGAATTTTTGTTTTTGAAAAATAATAGTAAAAATTTAAAGAGGAGTAGTTTTTTAGTCTATAAATTACATGTTTCTTCCCATATGTGTTAACATCCATGTTGTCCTTTATTTGTGGTTCTGGTTGTTGTTTGTGTTTCTGAAAGATTGCCTGGAATATGTGGAAGGTTATGGACATTGGTAATGGTAGCTGATGTATCGTTTGAGTTCCTCTGTCTCTTACCGATTTAGCCCCAGAATTTGCATCATCTTTATTTTCCAAAAAATTGGCAAAGGTGATTATGGGACCATCCTTAGGTGAAATAAAGGAAACATATTTGGTACTTTTCTTTACAGTAAGTTTTGGTATAAGTGAACCACTTCGTCCTTCAACAATCTTCTTCTCACCACTATCACCACTAATCCCAAAAAATTGAGGTTTATTATGAGCTTTCTCCAAAAATTCTGAGGCAGCTTGACATGCATGTTTAAAATTAATTAATATGTAGCATCTTGGACAATTTTTTTTTTGTTGTTTCTCATAGAAGAAATAAATCCATCTAGTGCAACCAAAGTTGGTAATAGCCAACACTCATCTTCTGAGAGGATTTTTGATATCAATATTAACACAAACATTCACTGGTTCACCAGCTGCTGGAATTGCATTTTCTATATGGATGACTAGTACCTCACCCATAACATTCCATATCTTTGTTACTGCTGCGACATTCATATGTTGAGGAAGAAGTTTCTTAAGTTTAATCTAGAAACATTGATGAGTCCAGTTTAGATATTGATAAACCATCTTAGTATCGTAGTCACGTAGTATAACCAGACACCCATTGATGCTCCATGGCCAACTCTCCCAGACCTTTTCAAGAATAATCCAGTCTTTAAATTTGAATATCATTATGTTTGTATCAATCTAAAAAACAACAACATCTTTAGCAGCAATGAATGGCCATGTGAAACCCAGATGTTTCTCAACTGTTTTCTCTCACATCTTACCTTCAATAATTATTTTACCAATCAACATAACATCTGATTCTTCTGAATTCTTCTCAGTATCTTCTTCAGTTTGGCTTAAAATAATTTCATTAACATCTCCTAAGTCAAGAGTTGCCTTTTTGAACTTAGTCACAAGATCCATAACCTGAAAATTATTCGTTTCCTCCACAATAATATCAAGTGTTATAGAATTAAAGTTTGGCTGAAGCTTTCTTCTGTAGCAATCAAAAGATTGAATACTTGTTTTTTCGTAGGGATTTTGGCTAGTCCTATATTCAGTGCATAAATTCGAGATTGGGGGATATTTATGGCTTGAGTATTTTTAATATAATAGGAAATAACTAAGATTTATGTTAAGCAAATTAGGAAGGTTGAAAAAATCGGGCTTTCTATAACGAACTTTCCTGAATTTGAATTTTTTGAAATTTGAATTTGTATTGTTGGCGGGCTAAACGTCTCAACAACATTGATGGGTTGAATCGGTATTGAGGAAAATCAACCCATACATCCATGGCACTCTTTGAGAACACATTCGATTCCACAAGCTTCAAAACAACAATCGCAAACGCAACAACCACAGTTACAAACATGGTAAACACCATTTGGATCAACTTTGTTTGTAAATAGATTGAGAAAAAATGATAGATTAGTTAGACATGAAACAAAAAGAAAATGTAGCTTATAAATAAAAGAATTAAAACATATTGATTACTAAAAGAGAAGAAAATTGAAAAATATAATCTACATCATAACCAAAGCGATGTTAGGTAACAGATTAAAGAGTATAATTAATCATGAAAAGTGAAAATAAAGAAGATTTTTGAAACTGAGTTGACTCAGAACAGTCTCCCGATCCTCAGAAAAATCCTACTATGATTTAGTGCATGAGAGTTTATGTGTGTGTCTGGCATAGCCCCACAAGATTTTGAATTTCACTAAAAATAGGTTTGGGTTTAGTGTAATTTTTGTACCTTATGGGTGTAAATATATATGGTAGAATTCAGAAATTTGTATCATTAATGGGGCCAAAAAAATTATGAATATATAAAAAAAAGAATTAAAAAAATTATTTGACCCCATGACTAAATTTCCCTAGCTCCGTCCGTCCCTGAACACAAACATGTCAAGTTAACACTTTCGAAAAAAGTGTGCATAAAATGGGTCAGGGCATAAGTCATGATTCTTTGAATGACTCCAGATTCCAAAGTGTAACACTCAGTAGTTAGAACCCACTTAAGGCAATTCCAAGGAAATAAACTATTGTTACGTTTGATAGGTATATAAATAAGCAAATTCGAATGTGCACCATGGTAAATAAGTAAATTTATTGATAGTAAAGTTGTTCCACCATAAGGTGTCGAGCAGCCAAGTGATGGTCGTTAACCAGTTGTTGTTTTTTTTTTTGCATTTTATCCTTTTGTTGCTCACCTTTGGAAATATTTTTTCCCTTTTACCTACCCATATTTACAATTTTAGCTCCGCCTCTGCCGCCAACTGCTATATTTTTTGACGTTGCAAAACCATTCAATACTCACAATTTTCCAAATATATTCAATTTTCACAACTTTTCACATGTTTTCCAAATATATTTCTCATACCTCTCTTTCGAAAACCATTCACTATCAATTATAATTTACAAATTGATGAGGAGACCAATAGAACTATAATTGTTCTCCGACAACAAAAATTTAACCCAAATATAACTATGCAGAATTGGATGAAGAGTCGTAAAATAAATAAATGGAGACTACTAATATCTATTAAATGGTATACAAGGAAAATTCATATAGCCCCAGAGTCAACAAAAAATATTCACAACAAGATGGATGAATCAATTTTGAGATGATTACCACATAAAGATGATGCAGATTATTTTGTTTTTAGGTATGTCTATTGTACTCTGGTTAAAATTTACAACGTTGATTCCGCATGCAACTTGCTAATTAGGATTGTTGGAGAATTTTGTCAGAAAGAAGTACTACAAAGGAAGAAGGACCAAATACCAAGTGGTACTGATTTAAATATAGGATTTATTCTTATCATCTTGTAGGTAACGAAAAGACGAATCCAACGCAAAAAGAATGAGGTCACTCGGAGGTCGTATGAAGAAGTTATGAGCAAAACGGTGAAACTAATATGGATTTGGTTTCTGTTGGGCCTGTTTTGGGCCTGCGGGAAGAGAAAGATGGGATGCGTTTTGGGCTTACCTTGGACGTGAAGAGCTATTTTTGGACGAATTTTGGTGTTTCTTTGGGACCTCTAAATTGAGAAAACTTGCTCCCAATGAGTTTCCAAACCCTAGAAAGAGAGGATACTTAAGAGCCAAGTATTGAAGGCTATAACAGAAGACACCTAAGACTTAATATATTTATATATATCATCTAGTGCTCATATTATATCTTCTACATTCCAAGGTATTTCTTGTTCTTCTTTGTATTATGAGTAGATAATTTTCAATTGATTACAGGTGAATTCAATGTTATAGGCGTGAATCTTGATTAGTTATACAAGTTTATTCGGAGTTTTAATCATCCCGTCGTTTGTCTTTATCATGTCTAATGTTTATGAGTGATTTTTAGATTGTTTGAAGAGCACGCTTAATTAATCTAATCGATTATTCTATTACTAGTCGAGAGATGTGAGACAAGTGTAATAGTCAAACAACGATTTACATAGTAGAAATCGTGAGACCTTGCAGATGAATTTTGTGGAAAAATTACGAATAAATATAGCACCAGCAAGTGGACCTTGAGCTAAGAGTTTAAGATGAATATAATCTGGTAACTGAGAACTTATGTATCCAGTAATGAAATGAGTTTTGAGAATAACACTGATCTAGTTGTTATTCTACGGTTGGTTATGAATGATTCTAACGAAAGATAGATAAGTATATTACTTGAGTTAACATTTGCTAACGGTAAAAGACTCCATAATAATCTCTTTTTCTTTTATTATCCTTTTGATTGCTTTAAACAACCAATCCCCCTTAGTATTTACTTTTATTAATCTAAATAACATCTCAATTACACAGCTCTCTGTGGGAACGATCCTTACTACCATTATATTACTAGTTTATTAGTGGGAAATATCTTAAGTAATTTGTTTCCCTTATAACACGCATCATGAATTCACCCAGAAAAAAATATGCATGTATAGAAATAGCTTCACAAGAATAATAGCATATAGTGGGAAAAGTGAAACTATCATCCCATAAGAGTCATCCCCACAGTTAGTCCATTCTACACTCAAAAGTGTATACAAAACATAAATTGAAGTAACTTCTATGTGTTCCTCTTGGAAAACCTGCAAGGTGTTAGACTCAAACGCATATGGTGTTTACTTACAAACACAAAATTCGGAAAAAACTTTAGAAGCATTCAGTTCCAGTCCCAAATTAGGTACCTTCATAAAAGATGGATTAACAACTCTTTGAGAAGCTACTACTAGTTTAGAATGATCATCATTAAATAAAGATTCATGTATAGGGTTAGACAAACCTTGCATAATCTCACGCATTACGGGATCCTCAGTACTTCTGAAAAATTCCATCGATGCTCCTGGATCATAAATATCATCATTCTCATTCATATTTTTTACAAGCCATTATTCACCAGACTCTTCTTTAACCTGCAAGTCTTCATCATTAGAATTGAAATCTGCTCCAAGTGATTCTTCGTAATCCTTATGGTCTTCGTCACAAGTTAACTTCTCATTCAAAGTGTCTATTATTTATGAATTAAGGGTATGCACAAAGAAGTCATACTAATTATCACTCTCATACACATTATAAGTCTTACCATCAATTACTTTGGTGTTTCTAGACTCGACTTCTTCCCTTTGAATAAGTGAATGATCATTATCACGATCATGAGTTGAGCTAGTAGCACCGTCATTATCCATGTTTTCCAAGGGTTCATCATCCTCAGAATTTTCTACGAGATCTTCTCCATTATCTACACGTCAGCTAACCTCCATAAGTATAGCCCTGGAAATTGCTTGAAGAGTTTCTTTTATTTCTCCCTTATCTTATAATTGCTCTAATTGTTTAAAAAGTTTCTTGGTGTTTACACGTTTTCCACTAATACTCACGATAGGTTCTATAGACAACATCTCTTCATGTTGAATAGATGAATGATCATAAGTAAGATCAGTAGTAGGTCTAGATATATTATCATAAGTTTAACTTGGTATGAAACTCTATATTGGACGCTAAGTTAATCTAGCCATGTACGTCGCAAATCCTTAACATCATCAAGCATCTGCATGAAAGTAGTTTGGACCATATGAGAAGTATAACTATCCCTCCATCCTTGTGATTGTTCCCTTACATAACCATCAGAAGGTTTTTGCGATGTATGACAATTATCACAAGATCTTGTAGGATATTGATTGTAGCCAAAAGATTGGTTTCGATCATCATACCCGCATATGGTTGGAAGTTACATAAATAGGATTGAAAATTAAACTGATTACCATAATATTCATGGTCTTGTGAACCATATGTGTTATACCCAAAAGGATACATCTCGATAAATTATATATTATGCACACAACTCGTTGAGAGAACTTGCCCGTTGTTCTAGAAAAGTGAGGAATACCACAACCAATTGTGCACATGCAATTATCTTACCTGAAATAAGATTCTAAAAAGATAAATTAGTAAAAGAAACTAGAAACAAAACTAAATACAAACAAAATCAAAAAATTAAATAACAACTAGAACTATCGACTGCTCCCCGGTAGCGGTGCCAATTTTGACGAGGTGTCGAACTCGCCAAAGATAAATCCCTTCCTTATATTTACACTAACTAGTAGCACAAGGATAAACAATTTTGTTCCTAAGGGAGAGTTGAGTTAAAGTTGTCGACAAAGTAGTTAATATCGTGTATCAGTATCGTATAGGCAAGGTGCGATACACCTAGACAAATGATTATATCGGATTTTATCGGTGATACACAATTAAATTTTTAATTTTATAATTTATAGGTAGATGTGTATTATGTTACTCAAAGTTTTAATGGAAGACATTTATAATGTAAAAACTCAATTAAACTAGTTTTACTTGATCACCTAACATCAACAAACATATAGTTTATAAACGAAGAAAAATTAAAGTTAAAAGACAAAAAATACATTGTTAATAAATATATTTACATCCATACCGATATTACCGGCCGATACGACGACCGATATATTGGTCCGATATGACTGATACAGACAATATAATCAGAATATTCATGTATCAACAATATTTTTCCTATCGTCAAGGTTAAAGAACGATACACGATAAATTCCGGTATTATCTGCCGGCACGACCGATATTAACTACATTGGTTGTCAATTAAATTTCTGAAAATAAGAATATTATGAAAACAAATATTAATGTAAACAATGAGGAATCTTTCTCAAGCAAAATCTTCTTCAAAATACATTTACTAAAGACCCTAGACAAGTTATGCGTTCAACTCTTTAGATTCCAAGCTCACTTCGTAGAATAAGTTATCTACTTGTTTCTAGTTAATTAATTCACTTTAAATAGCTCTCTAGTGTAACTTAACCAACCTAAATTTTTTGTGAGTTGGTTGATCCTGACCACATGTAAGTTCGACATGTCAACTTAGGGTTATCTTCGACACATCAAAGTCCACAAAATCCCTTTGCAGCGTTGACACTTCACGACTTATGACTAAATCATCTTAACAACTACAGATTAATATATTATAATCTAGCTTTAGTTTTGTAAACAAGGTATTCAGGTGTATACTTAAAAAACTTGAAAGTAATCCATGGTCTTAAACCCGGTAGAAAACACATAATAAAATATTACTAAAAAAAATTAACTTTGCATAAATCGTTAAAAACTCAATTCATAAAGTTTCGAAATATCCATAATCAAACAAGATATTATCTACACATAGAGTTCATGTTTCAAAAAATATAGAGAAATAATAACACTAAAATAACTCAAATCCAATTCAAACCAATAACCCCAAGGGTGTAGCTTGATGTTGCTGGGCACGGGAAGGTCGTGGATTGTTGGTGATATTCTGAAGGTGAACTATAAACTAAAGTGGAGCATCTGGTGGTGAAACTTGCAAGGTACTGCGGTGTTAGCTTGAGAGAATGTTGTGTTGCTGATATTTCAAACTGGTGGTGGTGATTCCTTGTTGTTGTGTTGGTGGATATTGATGTGTTGTGAGTGCTGGTGATATGTGAAGTGGAATGGTGGTGTTGCAGCTCGAAAACAAATCCAACCACTATGGTGTATGGACAAACAAGGTGGACGTGAAAATCGAGATGACTGGTGATGGGTGGAATGGAGATGTTTTGGAGTTGCAAATAAGCAGGTGGCGGATGCAAGCAAATGTGGATGAATGAAGTGTTGCGAAGGTTTGGAAAGGATCAAATCTCCTCTCTGTTAGAGATGCAGCATTCTTAAGGCGGTAGGAACTTGGTGCATCAACTAATGTTCGTTAGGAAAAGAGGCTGGAACCTAGATTAATTAGGGAGAAAATTTTGACATGGTTTTTAGTCTTTAAGTTAGTATAGAGGATGATGGCTCTTAGTGATTTTATCGTTTGTGTTTAACAATTGTTAGCTAGTAGGAAATGGTTGCGCTGAAGAGTAATGCCCGTGTATGCGTTCAGTAATTTGACTCCCTATAACATATCTCTATGGAACAACATGCTTTCCCTTAGTAATTATCTGAATTGTTTTGTAAACTTGGATGCCCCTAGTAATTCTCTGGTTTCGGCACAAGTAAGACTTGTGTTCTTATTAACTTCGATATTTCCAACACCAAATGCCTCCAAGAAATGCCTTGAGCTCCTATTTATTTTCTTTAACTTCATATAACTCCAAAATACCTACAAAAAATAAAACGAGCGTAATATACACAAAATATATGAGAAATAACTAAGAAAACCATAAGAAATTGATATTCAGATAATGTATTTTTGGCACTTATCATAGTCATAAACCTCAACACTGACATCCAATAATAGTTTCAAATCATCAATAAGGAGAGCTAGAAAAGCATCTATGTCCTTCCCTAGACGGACAGGTATCAACATCGTCGACATTAGGTATTTTTTCTTCATACAAAAGGATGGAAGAAGGTTATGTATGGTCATCATAACTGCCCAACAACTTTATTACCACTACCAAATAACTATGATGATTTACTCCATCAGTTGATAATGCTAGTTGAAGATTTCTTAGTTCCTCTTCAAACTTTGTCCACTTATTATCCATTAACTGCCAAGATGGTGGGCCTGCTAGATGACGTAAAACACCACCATCCTTCTTTCTTCCATCATGATGTCATATTAAATCTTTAGCATCTACAGATCTGAACATCCTCTTAAATTTAGGGATTGGTGAGAAGTACCACACAACCTTTACCGACACTCCCTTAGACTTTTATTTGGGTTTATTGGGCATCCCTCTTGAACTTTAACATATGGCGCAAGCATCCAAATCTTTGTTTCCTTACTGTAGAGAATGCAATCGTCAGAATATAAGTGAATTTTCTCATATCCCACCCTTAAGGTATTTTAGTGTCTTCTTAGCTTGATATGTAGACTTAGGAAGTTCATTTTATTCTATAAGAAAATTATTTAATATATCCAATAACTCCGAGAAACCTTTATCAGACAACCCATTACCAACTTTGAAGTTGTATAGTTCGACAAAAGCTGATAACTTTGATTTTGAACATCCTTCATATAATGGTTTTTCAGGTATCTTCTCATCTGCTCTTGAAACGTCATAGGATCACTAGTTAAATCATCATATGCACCTTGAACCATTTCAATATCTTCATTAAGAAACTTTGTTTCCCCAACATCTTTATCATCTTCATCATTTGAAATATGCCCAACATCTTCCCCATGCCAAACCAATTTAGAAAAACCCAGATTAAATCCATTATAAAATAAATGTCCTTGTACTTCACCAATGGTCAGAACCGGGGAATGTTATCACAATCAAAACAAAGACATCTTAAATGGATAAGTTTTTTCCTACGTTTATTTGAATGTTTGTCAATGTTTTTTTCTGTGTTATGAACTACAAATCTAAGAATATGTTCAAGCCCATTAATATATGCATCAGATTCGTACATTCATAATGTTTAGATTATAGTTTGTATATGAATTGCTTGAATGATTGTTTAGTATTGTAGTATTATATTTGATTTAGAACCAGTATCTCTGAATCAGGGTTAGAAAATCGTTAATGGAGGTGAATGAGAAGAGTAAATCAGATAAAACAATTATGAGAGAGATAAAGTTGAGATTAAGTTAATTGTTGAGAATGTATATATTTTTTTTTACAAAATGAGCCTTACTGGCTATATATACAACGAACGATCTACATGTTCATTGTGTGACAAGTGGGGACCATTTATATTTCGCGTATAAACTGGGACCCAGTAGATCACTTACATTTTCCCCTTTTTCCTGGAGACTTATGATTTGTACTCTTGCATATTCCATCTTCTTCAGGTGCTCATCTTGTCCGCTTCAGATAACTTCTCTTCTTCCAGATCCAAAATCCAGGTCTTCAACATCCAAACAACCCCTTAACCCAGACGTTTAACATCTCAGCTTCCAGCTTTACAATCCAAATAATTGTTATCATGTCTGTATAATTCAAGTTGTTATCTCATGACTTTAGTTGTTGGCACATGATTCAGATGATAATCGGTATTGACTTTAAATTTCATCTTAGCTTTCAGCTATTGGCACGAATGGTTACCAACTATAGGTAGATGCGATATATTATCATCTACCTACAGACTTATCCATTACTGCGAATGAACTTGATATCAAAGATAATTAAAAATATAATTGGAAGAAAAAAAAAGATTGGTTTAATATTTCAATCCATTGGAGGAATAAACTAATTAAGTCATAAGAAAATTATACAAGAGCTAGCTCATACGTATCTAAACATGTTAACCTGCTTATAACTAAGTTTGGGTACTAACCAGTAAGTAAACATGATAGAACACAAAAGCTATAATCATGTTAGACAAAATTCCAATATACTCTCTATCCATATGAATGTATCTATAGCTTGTGATACCTAAAAATCAAATTACAATTGAACTACATGCCAACTCCAACAAACCTCACAGAATTATCAACATTGGCAAGTTCATATATAAACTTAATTTGTAACCTGTATTATTCAACCAAAAGCAATAAACACCAATTTATCATAATTAAACATTTTTAAAAAAGTAGCACCAATTTATTTCATGGAGGATTTAAAAAAAAACACTCATTCCATATAATCATAACAATTATAATACGGTAATAATCACTAATTGTAACACCAACTTAAACTGCTAGTCTTCTACTATGGGAACAATAAGCACAAGGATTATGAACAACACTAAACACCTCACCGTTAAATGGCATAATTTTAATCAAGCTAGATTATAATCGAACCGAACACTAAAATTTGAGCCAAACCCAAAGCAACAAACAAACTAAATGAAGAGAACAAAAGGATTATGAACAACAAGAATTTTTCTCCAAAAAATCAAATCGATCTGTATAAACCTAAATCTGTCAAGTAAAAATAAAAAACTAAACAAGTCTAAATTAGAATTGAACATGCAAGCAAGATCACATCTAAGCAAACCTAAATAAAAAAACATTAGAATCATAAATCAAAACAACCGAAGAAAAAAAATCAGATTTCAACTTCTAATTAGAATCGAACCCTAAATCAGAATCCAAACAAGAGAGAAAAAGAGTTTTAATCGTACCTTAAATTCATATTCCAATTTGAAATGAGTTAAGATCGAGTCTGTTTGAGAGAAAGTCGAGAGAAACGAGTTTAGAGAGAAATGAGTTTAGAGAGAATGAGTTTAGAGAGAATGAGTTGAGTCTGTTTGAGATAGCTAGAGTCGAGAGAAATGAGTGAATTTGAGAAAGCATGCTAAGAATTTAGTTGGGCCTTTTTTTTTTGACATGTTTTAGATCACTGATTAGTTTAGAAAATGGTTAAATGGTTAACTATAAGATCATTGTTTCTACAAAACAAGTGATTTATATAAAAAGAAGAAGCCTGATATAGGGGTTCCAATGTTAATAGAGGGGCTCCAATAATAAGACAAAATAAGGACATCATGAAGTAAAACTCAAAAATCCCTTATCCATAATATTTTTACAATGCCTAAACCACCCCTGATTAGTTAATCTTAATTAAACTAACTAATTAAAAAAATTAAGATAATCATGATTAATTAAACATAATCTTTAACTTAATCAAATGATTTGAATTTTTATTTTTTTTGAATTTGTGTTTGGTGGGAAGAAAAACTAGATGAAATTTAAGAAAATTTTGTCGTTTTTTTTTTTAAACCCTAGATTTTGATTCAATAAACCATAGTAGCATTGAGTACACCTCTAACTTATACTCTTGATCTTTTTATGGCTCAAATTTGATGAAATCACGATTTGAAAGATTGATTTTTTGTTGTTCAGAGAAACTTACGGTTGGGTTTCATGTCGAACCCAACCGTAACCCTAAGAACACCCAAGAACACCATTTTTTCCCAGATTTACGGTTGGGTTTTCAACCAAACCCAACCGTAACTTGAAGAACAATGATGAACATCATTGTTGCCCAAATTTACGATTAGGTTTTCAACCAAACCCAACCGTAACAAATCTTTAAACCCCAATCGTATAATTAGGTAAATAGATTTTAAGATTTTTTAATTTCTATCTTGTAGAGAATTGAAAGACGAAGCTAACCCAAAAAAAATGAGGTCAATCGGACATCGTATGAAGGAGTTATGATCAAAACGATGAAATGTATCCAGGAATATTTACGGTTGGGTTCGCCAATAAACCCAAAAATCTCAAATTTACGGTTGTTTATTGCCGAACCCAACCGTAAATATTCTTGGATACATTTCATCGTTTTGATCATAATTCCTTTATACGATGTCCGATTGACCTCATTTTTTTGGGGTTAGCTACGTCTTTCAATTCTCTACAAGATAGAAATTAAAAAATCTTAAAATCTATTTACCTAATTATACGATTGGGGTTTAAAGATTTGTTATGGTTGGGTTTGTTTAATAACCCAACCGTAATATGAAGAATTAACCAATTACGGTTGGATTTTACCTTAAAACCCAACCGTAAGTCGAAGAAAAATGAAGAACACCATTTTTTCCCATAGTTACGGTTGGGTTTTGCCTTAAAACCCAACCGTAAGCCATCCCTTGGAGCATTGAGTTTTAAGGACAAATTTGGGTTTCAAAATCAAAAAAGTGAACTTATTCAATCATTTTAACTAGATTGAAGGTAAATTGGGTCATTCAAACAAAGAAAAACTGAAAATCACACAAATTAGAGAATCCAATTTTGTGGTATCCAGTATAATTTACGGTTGGGTTTTAGGTTAAAACCCAACCGTAACTTATTCTGTTAGTTTTTTTTACAATTTCAACATGTATTTACGGTTGGGTTCTGCCTAAAAACTCAACCGTAACCCAACCGTAATATGAAGAATAAACCTTCCCCAGACTTACGGTTGGGTTTTAAGCCAAAACCCAACCGTAACTAATCTTTAAACCTCAATCTTAAAATTAGATAAATAGGTTTTAAGATTTTTTTTCATTTCTATCTTGTAGAGAATTGAAAGACAAAGCTAACCCCAAAAAAATGAGGTCAATCGGACATCGTATGAAGGAGTTATGATCAAAACGGTGAAATCTATTTGTATCCAGGAATAGTTACGGTTGGGTTCGCCAATAAACCCAACCGTAAATTTGAGATTTTTGGGCTTCATTGAGCCCAAATTTACGGTTGGGTTTATTGGCGAACCCAACCGTAAATATTTCTGGATACATTTCATCGTTTTGATCATAACTCCTTCATACGATGTCCGATTGACCTCATTTTTTTTTGGTTAGCTTCGTCTTTCTATTCTATACAAGATAGAAATGAAAAATCTTAAAATCTATTTATCTAATTTTACGATTGGGGTTTAAAGATTTGTTACGTTTGGGTTTGGTTGAAAACCTAACCGTAAATTTGGGAAAAATGGTGTTCATCATTGTTCTTCAAGTTACGGTTGGGTTTGGTTGAAAACCCAACCGTAAATCTGGGAAAAATGGTGTTCTTCGGTGTTCTTAGGGTTACGGTTGGGTTCGACATGAAACCCAACAGTAAGTTTCTCTGAACAACAAAAAATCAATCTTTCAAATCGTGATTTCATCAAATTTGAGCAATAAAAATATCAAGAGCATAAGTTAGAGGTATACTCAATGATACTATGGTTTATTGAATCAAAATCTAGGGTTTTAAAAAAAAAAATCTACTATGATTAAAATGGAGAAGGAGAAGATATGGAGGAGATGGAAAGATTTTAATTAAAGGACAAATTTGTCTTTTTTTTATTAGGTAAAGGGTAAAATGGACATTTAACTTTACCCCTAGGACATCCCTTATCGTAAAATTGGGTCACCTCGCCTCCACTTGGAGCCCCTCTATTGATGTTGGAGCCCCTATATCAGGCTTCAAAAAGAAAGCTATTATTGGGGATGTATTTCCTTGGTTTTGAGGACTGCATAGGATTCAAATATCCAAAATGTGGATATGGGAAACCTAATATGTAACAAAAGTCAAAAATACCCTTACTCCATAAATAAACCCAAATGTAATACATAATCAAAAAACCTAAATCTATTATTCTTCTCTTTCTCTTCTCCTTCCTGATTCATGATGAAGATGATGAACTCAAAATAAATAAATAAATAAATAATGACGAATTAATAATTTAATTTCAGTTTTAGAAACTACTTACGGCTAGGAACATATGAACTCCTAGTCGTAAACATTAACTACGTCAAGAAATTTATCATTTCCCAGCCGTAGGCTAGTAACTTTTTGTTGTTTACGCCTAGGAAATGAATTTCCTAGTCTTAAGGGTGTTTTATGGCTAGATTCCTAGCCGTAAGTGGATTTAAAATTTCACAATGAAAATATAAGTTTATACTCGATTTAGGAATGAGTATAAGTTTATACTTGTTCTTAAAATGAGTATAAATTTATACTCGGTTTAGAAATGAGTACAAGTTTATACTCATTCTTAAAATGAGTACCAGTTTATATATAGTAGACGCCTATTATGGCTATGAATTAATAATGAATTCATAGCCGTAGATGACTTTGAAAAATATAAAATTTTCGTCACAGAGTTTATAGCCGTAGATAGTGTTTTTAGTTGTAAAATATGTGTTATGGCTAAGTCGTAGTCTTGATTCCTAACCGTAAGTCTTACCTATGGCTAGAAAATGATGAAATCCTAGCCGTAGGATACCTTGATAATCAAAAAGTAAGCGAGTATTATGCCTTCATTGATTTTAAATGTTAAAACAATTCATTAATTTAATCAAACACTAACTCTTAATTAACTTAACTAATTAAGTTTATTAATATTATTTAATAGAGGGCAGTTTAAACGTTATGAAATTAATAGGCTGAGGGGTTATTGAGTTTGATACTTCATAATGCTATTTTGTCTTCTTGCGGCCCTAAAACCAAGGGACTGCAACCCGAATGATATATTGGTGTTTTGTTATTAGATCATACACGCTACAAAATCAGTGATCTTTAAATTTTGGCCATAAAAAGACAATATGTCTTTGAAAAGTATGATCTATAATATATTCCCTCCGTTCCACTTTAGATGATAGTTTAGGGTTACTTTTGTTTTACATTACTTAATAGTTTTCGTATTTTTTTAAAAAAACTACCAATAATATCCTAACATTTTATCTTGGAACTATAAGTTTATTTTATAAATACACTAATTGTAATTAATGTTTGAAGGTTTTTTTAAGGCATAGATGGAAAATTTTCATATCTCTTGCCATTTTTTAATATGCGTAAAAACTTTTAAACTATCATCTAAAGTGGAACAGAGGGAATATGCTAAAGCATATTTTATCGTTGTGTTAGTGGATATTAGCTTACTTAGTCTCACATCTTCCCCTTAAACCTCAAAACTCTATTCGCTCTCTGGTTGAATAGTAACGGAACCCACAATCCTATTGGCCGAGATAGGAGGTTTGGGCATTGCTGATTTTGAGAGGGACATGTGGCAGCACCTGATTGTCTGAAACGGTTTTGGGTCATCAAAACCCCTCACATATGAGTGGATGATTGGGATAAAATAAATTGCATCACCTTTACACCAATTACTTAAGTGTACCGGGTTATGCTAACCTACAGTGGGTAACTTTCATTTCTGATGGACGGTTGAAGCTTAAAATTCCTGACATTCAACGGTCGGATTAGCCATAAACTCAATACTTAGGGCAACTGTAACGGTGCGACCACCCTATCGACTAAAAACCAAATTTTGTTTGGTCTTTGGCTTAAAAAACACAGCGTTAGGAGAGCAAATTTTACTCGCACGCTCTTCTTGGTAGCCTATGATACAGGGCGTTCTCTTAGTGGGCCGAATATAACACGGACGATTAGCTATCCTAACGTATGTTGTATTGTCGTTCACTTAGAAGAGCGCGCAACTATACGCTCATCTGAATGAGCACCAAATATAATGCGGTCAGTTAACAATACGTATGATTGAGCGTCTAGTTGGGTGGCCGAATTACGAGAGACAACTTCATAGAAGATCGTAATAATTGTTGCGTCTAGTTGGGTGGTCGTATCCTCCGATACGCTGTCGATGAAAGACGCTTATCTCTGAAACGACCACCCAATTGACCGTTTTAATGTTTTGGCAGTTGCTCTATGTGACCGTATACAACTTCGCAGCACACCTAAGTGACCGTATGGAACAACGGCCAGTTAGGAGACCGATTGTACATGGGGCGGCTCACTAATTGACCGTGAGACATATGGGCGGGTTTGTAAGTGGCCGTGTACATTAGGAGTAGCTCTAAGTGACCGTGTGTAACTAGGGCGGGTCTGGAGAATTCCACCTAACCCCCCGGGTCGTGTTAGCAACATCAAATTGCCCGAAGCTACGAAGATAATGGAAAACATTAACGTCCAAATATCTGAATATGTTGGAGACCCAGTTTCGTATGATGTGTATTTGGAGTATTGGCGACGTGTAACCAACTTCAAAAAAAAATTCACCAAAGTCGACTGGGAGGTGGAAACGTACAACATTATGGGTGAGTGTGTTAGAAAATCAATCGAATTTCCCGATGAGTATATAGCCCTACCGCCCCAAGATAATTGGTCATACGTAAGTATATATTAAATCTTTTTTTTCTAAGTCGTAACATAATTGTTGTTGACAGGGTAACGTTTTATATTATGTGTTCCGCAAGTTTCATTTGGAAGAGGTCCGCGATTACCAGAAACAAAACACCAGTTTGCAGCAACAACTAGCATATTCCATGTCCCACCAACCACAACTAGGTTTTGGGTCTTTTTCAGCAACCGTGCCGCCACAAACATGGCATACCGGGGGGCCTAGTTCATCGTCAGATTTGTCTCCATTTATGCCACCTCGGCAATCCCGTGGTGACGAAAATGAGAATGGATGATTTCCATCTTTTATTGTTTTGTAATTTTAAACTAATATTTGTCTGTATCTATCATTTTCCGTTTCTGTTCACATGAGTTGTCAGGATATTTTTCTAGCTTACGTTTGCCAACAATGCCACTCAATTAGTTATATAACAATTGTCTCTGTCACCGTAGTAATTCACTAAAATATAAATCTATCACAAATTCAAATTTGTTACCGTTTTCTAGCCGTTAAGAATTATTACCGTTGAACAACAATTCCACGGTGGGATGTATACACCTATAAATACATGAGGTTATTCCTTTCATCCTCATTCCAAATCCACCTCTTTAACATTTTAGTAGAAATTTGTTATTTTGTGTTTTCATTTAATGGCGGGTTACGAAAATTTTAGACTTAATGCAGAGAATTTTACACTAGAGGAAGGTTTAGCTCTATGTCGCAACATAGTATTGCATTATCCAGCTAGGGGGCATGAACGTGGGATGAATGGTACAATGAGCATGCAATGGTTAGAAGATACACATGCTAACTTTTGTAACGAAACAGGTAATCCCAACAACAGGAATAGAGCCGGGCTTTTTTGTCGATATGTGCAAATCAAAAAGGAAGTGTTAGAATTTTCTTCTTTAACTGCTAAGGTGAATGAATATCGTTTTTACTCTGAAACTGATGAAGAAATTATTTCAAGAACTCTTGAGGAATGGTTAAGATTGAAACGTTCTGATTTCAGGTACCAACCTCATTTCGAGATCTTAAGGGTGATGGAAGAATTCAATCCCTTCGTGTTGATTGTTCTCCCAAGTAGTGAACATCGCCGTCCACGCCGTCCTACAAGCCAAGTCTTAAGGTTTCATAACAGGTTTGCTTAGAGAAGGATTGTTTCCTCCTAGTGAAAAAGTTAAATTTCCCTTAGTTGGTTCCTTAATTATTACTATCTGTAGTCTATTCTGTGGCAGAGTCTTAATGAATTAATTGTATTGTCACTTCAACCGTAACTTGTTATGAATATCAATAATTCCACTTACATGACTTGTCATTTTTTTCTTTCTATCTATAGTCTATTCTGTGGCAGAGTCTTAATTAATTAATTGTATTGTCACTTCAACCGTAACTTGTTATGAATATCAATAATTCCACTTACATGACTTGTCATTTTTTTCTTTCTATGTATAGTCTATTCTGTGGCAGAGTCTTAATTAATTAATTGTATTGTCACTTCAAACGTAACTTGTGATGAACTTCAATAATTCCACTTACATGACTTGTCATTTTTTTCTTTCTATGTATAGTCTATTCTGTGGCAGAGTCTTAATTAATTAATTGTATTGTCACTTCAACCGTAACTTGTGATGAATATCAATAATTCCACTAACTATAAAATGAACACATATATTCTACAATGCAAACAAGCCCTAAACTACTTAACTTGCGAAAACTAGAAACATCCCAAAACTACAAACCTTCACAACTAATGCCAGGCAACCAAAACTTCAATATGTATGGTGCATCTTCTTCTTCCCCTTCTTATATTCCTAATGATCAGTTAACCCTATCTTCGTCGTCTGAAGATGAATTCACTCGAAAATCAGACTCATCAGATGAAGAATCAATGGCTCTAAGGAAAAATGACCAAGCAATCAATTTGGGGTTGATAGCTTCATATATAGACTAGCCACATACCCGAATCGAAATTCAAAGAGATCGTGAAATCGGAGCAAGGCAGCTATGGAGAGATTACTTTTCCAGGAACCCTCGTTTTCCTCCCAATGTTTTCTGGAGGAGATTTAGAATGCGAAGACAATTGTTTAACCGCATATTGGGGGATGTGGTAGCAATAAACCCGTATTTCGTTCAAAAAAGGGATGCGGCCGGCCGCCTAGGTTTAACCCCACACGTGAAGATTACGGCTGCAATTCGCATGTTGGCGTATGGATACGCAGCGGATACAATAGATAAATACTTACGCATCGGGGAAAGCACTATACTGCAAGCAACACAGAAATTTTGTTTGACTATTGTCAGGTTATATGAGGAGGAATATTTGCGGAACCCCACCACTGCAGATGTTCAATTGTTGCTTGAGCAAACAAGGCAAGGGGATTTCCTGGGATGCTCGGCAGTATAGATTGTATGCATTGGAAATGGGATCGATGCCCATCTGCCGAATCAGGGGCTTACAAATCATACAAAGGCGATGAAAGTATTGTTTTAGAGGCAGTGGTTTCACATGATCTATGGTTTTGGCATGCATTTTTTGGTATGCCTGGTTCAAACAACGATATCAATGTCTTGAACCGTTCTTATATTTTCAAAAACATTATCGAAGGGAAGACACCACCAGTGAACTTCGAGGTTAACGGGAACCATTATGATATGGGATACTATCTTGGCGATGGGATATACCCTAAGATAGCAACCATTATCATGTCGATCAAGCATCCAGATTCACAAAAAAAACGTAAATTCTCTTCTATGCAAGAGGCTTGCCGAAAAGATGTGGAGCGAGGCTTTGGGGTATTGCAAAACCAATTTGCAATCGTTAAACAACCTGCAATAATGTGGAATTTCGACACACTTGCATATATAATGCAAACTGTTATTATACTCCACAATATGATTGTGGAGGATGAACGTATACCCGGGGATTGGCCACATGAATATGACCAAGGCCGCAACCATGCACCAGTTACTATTTCACGTCATCGAACTGCTCAACTATCAAGGATGTCACAACACCACCGCCGACTTGCAGTACTTAGCAAAGAAAAGCACATTCAATTACGAAATGACTTGATCGAACATATATGGTCTGATTTCGGTGATGTATGAAAGTTAAATGCCGATAAGTATTGTGGGTATATCTAATGTGAACCATCCGGAGACACCACTCATGTGAAAACGAGTTCTCTTAAATTGTACTGCTTTTTCAGTGATAATAAATGACTTACTTGGTGTTTCATGACTCAAAAGTTAGTTTTCATTAATTAAAAGGAAAATTACAAGCCCAAATTAATACTGATTTAGGTAATCCGAGATTCTCTTCTTTTCCAGTAAAATCTCTTGTTTCCTAATTTCAATCCACTCTTTTGTTGCGACATCTAATAGGGAGACGTCTGTCATCATTATTCGATACTCCTCTTTCACTAAGCGATACTTCTCCATTGATGCAAGCTCGGCATCTCTCTGATCAATTTTCCTTTTAGCATTTTCGTTATAACTGTTGTTGATTTTTTTTGGTTGTTAATAATTATATCCAAAGCTTCTGCTTGGGCACTAGATTTTCCTCTCCCCGTTTGCTTTAGGCATTTTGACACTTTTTTTCCCATTGGCCATGGATACGTGTTAGGTATATCTCATATATCTTCGTTTCCACTCCATTGGGCTTGGCTAGATGAAGGTCTTTCCGGGTTATCATCGCTACTACCAGAATATTCTTCGGCTTGGGATGAATCGAAAACAGTGGTTGATCGCCGTGAATATTTTATGTTCTCTAACATAATTGCGTAACACTCTTCATGCTTAAATGGTTTACCTCCATTAGCTTCCTTGAACAGCCTCCTTACTTCTTGAACATGTGTATCGTTGTTTACAAAAATGCTTAGTGCATCACATACAATTCAAAACTCGACTAAGGGTGCTTAAAAATTAAGTGTTGCCTTACCTTTGTATCAGGGCCTCATCCAGTGTGGTGCTGACGTTCCACTTCTGCCTCCTTTGCAGAGTATAGAGCCACATCTTTATTTATTCTCTGAAATCGTTTTTGAATGGAGGTCCAACTACGATCAGCCATTGAAGGTATAACTTCTTTTATTCTATCTTTGATGCGAGACCATAATTTGTCTTCTGATTGATCAGTACCAACAGTACAATCTTGAGATACTGATAAATGAATTCTAACATGGTTACATCTTCATTTGTACTAAAATTTGGACCTTTGGGTCTTGGTGTCATTTCGAAATTAATAATACTGAACAAAAACTAATTGGACAAAATAAAAATGGAAAATCAGAAAAACAAATTATTGGAAAATAATGACGAACTGACCGGAATAGGAAACAATGGGAATAGGAATGAAATATGAAAAGATGGGGTAGATGAAATAGAACAAGTAAACTACATCAGTTTACTAGCCGTTGTAAAATTTTCTCAACGGTTCTCAGAATAGCAGTCGCCTCACTAAGGGACCGTTTGGAATCCATGCGGTTTCCTTACAAACCGTCTAAACAACTGCGCCAACCGTAACAAATTTAAACCACGGCGGCCACTTATGAGACCGTGCAATTTGGGGCTTGTTATGAGGCTGTATGATGAAACACGGCTAGCTAGGAGGCCGTGTGCTTGTGTGGCGGGTTCCAGGGAGGACGTGCTAAACAGGCGGTCCCCTAATTATACGTATACATCTCATACGGTGTCCAGGAAGAATCGTATATGGGTAGGAGTTCTTCTATCACACCGTATGTTTTGGATGACATTTTATAGAAGCGCGGAAGTGTGGAGCGTCGAGCCAGAACACCGTGTTGTGAAGCGCTACTGTAATGTTTCGTATCTTCAAGGGCGTTCTTGCAGCTAACCGTATTATGAGGCGTATACTTAGCTGACCGAAATACCACACGTTTCTCTAGGGATACTTCTGATATAAATACGCTTCTCTAGCTGAACGTATTCAGCATACGCTATCTCACATGCCCGTGCGACTATACTTAGAAATCAGAGAAAAGTTACTCCGATACTGTAGCAAAACTAGACTAAATCCTATATCTACTCTCCCGTTGCGGCTGCATACTGACGAGTAAAGAGAAAATGTTCTCTTCTCTTTTTACTCTACTCGCCCGTTGCAGTTGCGCCCGTTGCAGTTGCTCTTAAACAGCTTGACACTACCTATTCTTCTTATACTTCCCTCTTCTACATCTGACGGATAGTGGATGCTTTGAGTCCTGACATTCAACTACTTGGATTAGCCATAAGCTCATAACCCTAACAACTTAACACTAGCTATTCTTCTAAGTCCTCCCTCTTCCATTTCCGCCGCATAAACAGAAACAGAAGATTGAGTCATGCAAATCCTTTTACACTCTTCCAAATTTAATCGAGGCTGAGTTAATCTTTTACTCAGAATTCCTAATGATTTCACATATTTAGTCATTATCTTTGTTTAAATTGCCCTTATTATTTTAGATTGAAGAAGTGTTTTTACACTTTTGTAGGCCTGTAACCACGAATTCTCAGATGGTGGTGGAGATGAATAAGCATCAGGTTATATTTCTACTTTCATCCCCCTTATTATTTGTAACTGCAACCATTATTTTTTTTTTTTTAAATGTGTTTTTTATTGTGGGTTAGGGATTACGATTCACGAATGGTAATGAAGACGAAGAAGCATTTATTTATCTGTATAGGTGAGCTTTTAATTGTTGATATGTTTGTAATTAGATCCATGATAAGTTTTAGGGTTTAAACCATCACAGTGCAGAATAGTTACAATGTCTCTCATCTTAAGGTAATATGTTTACTTTTACTTGTGTTGGTTAAAATTTTCACTCCTCTAAATATATGGTAGACTGTTAGACATTGCAATTAGTTCTGATTTGTAGTGTTTAATCTATATATTAGTGGATTTGATGTGTTTCAATAATTACAATGGGCATATATTAAGGTATTGTATGCAAAGCTGCCAAGCTGAAATTGCTAGAGTATCATCAATACCAGGACTGAAGTCGGGAGTTTGAATAGTTTTAGGGTCCTTAATATGTTGTCTAGCAGTTAAATATTTGTAAAAAGATAATTGAATTTACCTCCAATAGAAGAAATATGAATATAAATTCTTGCATACCTCTTTAGTACTTTAATCAACCTATTTATTATGTTGCTTTGATTTTGTAGGTTTAAAGACACAGATGGGATACCTCTCTGCAATAGTGAGTAAGCTATTACATTTAATCTTGATACTTTTTGATAGCACTGAGTTGTGTTAATTCAACTTTTTAATACAACTTTTATGTTCTTTGTTACAGGCCTCATCACTGTGATCATAGCTTCCCACATTTATGGTAATCACACAGAGCTTATTGTCCATTACATTATGTGAGTTAATTTGTTAAGTGATTTGAAGACATTACTCTATTGGATTATTCATTGGGTTTCTTGGATTGGGTTTAACTCCTATAATTTTGGTTGATACTCTACATAGGTGTTACAATTATGACCAACAATCACTTGGGTTGAGAAAATATATC
>JAJJMC010030994.1:3188693-3249816 GCA_023531435.1 Papaver californicum | reverse complement strand
TCTCATCAATGTTAATTTAAAATGAGAAATGTATGAAGGAAATTTTCTGCCTCTGTTATACTCATTTAATACTTCATATTCAATACTTCTTTTCTCTTTTGCCTTGAAAGTAGTCTTCTGCAGTGCTCTCTCTCCAGTTCAAATTCTACATTACCTTATACTGTCTATAGAGTATGGACATTAAAAACCTAATATATGTTATTGGAAACTATCGATATGTCATTATCCGTTCAATTTCTGGTAAGACTTTTCCTATTAAATTTTCCTAACTTAAGTTGTACATTTCGACTTTTCTCAGATTTGAGTTGAGCATGTATATATCTTTGGCATGTCTGCATAATGGTGTAATGTCCTCATATGAGTTTCAGCTTAGAGACTTACATATGCAAAGCATCATCTTCAGCTAAAATGTCTATGGCCACAATTATAAATGTAATAGCTCTAAATATAAATTTGTGGAGTTTTTAGCTGAATTTGCTTAGATGAACAAGCAAATCAACTCTGTCGTTATAAAATGCAAATTTCTCCCTGAACTGTAAGTCGTAGTACAAGCTGCTAAGAAAATTTAACAAGTGCACATGCAAAAAGAACTATTAAGCAGGTTGTCTTCGGATTTGAAGGCAAAGTTCAAATTCAGTAGTTCTCAAAAAAAGTATTTCACATGGTAGCATATGTGAAACTCAGTGAAAGAACTTTGTAAACAGTTTCTTTTGAATGGTTATGCATACATTAAGTTGGTTAGTTTTCTAAAAATTACCCTTCAGATTTTTAAAACCTCTAAATTACCTGCGGTTGCAGCATTTTCTCCCCCGCTGCCCTCGAGTGCGTACCTATGTACTTCAGTTGCTACAATTAACCCATATCAGCGGTTGCACACGTGATTCTAAGAAAATTAGCAGTGTAAAATGGTGATATATGCAGACGATTAATTGAACCACAAAATATACCATACATTTTCTGTTCATGGCTAGTAAACCATGTATACCATACATTTTCTGTTCGTGAATAATGGCTAGTAAATATATTCATAAGGGTAAAGAAAAAAATACTTTCCTCATGGTTCTGGGAACAACTCGTTGGCTCAGGGACGGAGCCAAACGGTGCATGCGGGTCTACAGATCCATATGATTATGGACTCGAATAGGAATTAGTTTGGGTTTATAGGGTGCAAATATGTAGGGAAGAATTGAAATTTTGTGTCGCTAAAAGGGACAAAAAAAATTGTGAATGTCAATTTTTTTTGTTTGATCCAGGACTAACTCTGTCCGGGCGTTGGCTGTTCAAATGTTTAACATTTGATATCTGACTTATATGTTTTTACCAACGAATGTCAGATTCAGTACAAAAGTTGTTAAACTAAATCACTTGGGGTTGTTTAAGCTACCTTTCCCAAAGGGATAGTGATAATTTCACTAATCCATAATGGGTGGAGCTCTCCTTAATCATAATGGCGTATGCCCATGCACCTTTCTAGCCACCAACAGTTTTTCTTTTAGATAAAAGAAAAAAAAATATCGCACCTCTACTCTGAGAAACCTAATCTTCGTATATTTCACCTTCTGCAAGGTTCACTTCTTTAACACAAAGCTATCTTTGGTCCCCCACTATAAAGATACGATTTGATTCCCTATAAATAATCCATTAACAAGATTTTAGGGGAGCAGACCAGCGTCTTGTAAGCTAAATGCAACAGAGATGCTTTTGGTCCTCTTTAGAATCTACCGGAAACCTAGATACAAACAGGGGAGACAAATGTAACATCATTTTCTATAGCTTTTCTAAGTTGGTTTTTCATGTGCATGTCTACGCTAAAACTACCAAAACCTAAATCTTAGTTAGGGAGGTCCTCGTATGGCAGGGCTCATCCGCAGACAACATACTCAACAAAGTAACTAGAAATTATACAGCAGAACCTGCTTTACTATACCAGTGAAAGAAAGTAGAAGTCTACTGTCATATGGGCTCATTCATCCACAGACAACATACTCAACAAAGTAACTAAAAATTCTAGAGCAGAACCTGCTTTATTATACCAGTGAAAGAAAGTAGAAGGCTACTGTCATATGTAATCGAACTTTTTAGCAACTCTGGGAGGGAGTGGCTCCTTCGAAACAAAGGATTGCACTACTCCCCCCAAAAAAAATCCAAACTCCTTCAGCTCTACTTGATTTAAAGGAGGATATGAGAGAGTTCTCTCTCTTTATACATCACAAAGGGGTGCACTACTACCAACAAAAAAATCCAAACTCCTTCAGCTCTCCTTGATTTAAAGGAGGATACGAGAGAGTTCTCTCTCTTTATACATCATATGGATGAGTCCGTCTAGGAGATTTTGTCAGAGAGTCTCGTATTGGGATCTCATCCCTGCAATTCACGGAGGAAGGTGGAGTTCTCGAACACTCCAACAGTAAGATTAGCTATTACAAACAGCTATAGAAAAAGAAAGAATCTCATCATGAGCCTAGTATACCATTTATGGAAGATAGTGGTTTAGCTCAAAATAGCTCTCAAAAGCAATGATGTACATTTAGGTTATCTACAGCAATTTTAAGTTATCACAACTAAGTTAAGCAGATGCAGTAATCCTTTTCAAAGAAAAGTAAGATGTGATACAGTAGGGCATACGATTTTCTTATTAACTATTTCTATGTAACAAATATTTCTGCTTACCTTCATTACCATTTATCTATTTTATTTATCCAAAAAGTTAAGAAAATATATAGACTTTATACTAAAATTTTGTACCGCATCATTAAACTAATCTCTCCTGGGAACAACTTCTAATATAGGAAACGGTAACAAAAGTTCACAATAAAGTGCAAATGCATAAGGAAATTTGCAATAATGACAGACTATTAATAATTCAAACAGGTCAGATACATATGATGCTCAAGGGTGTAAACTCTATTTAACAGGGTTTTCCCGTGAACATGGTTGATTGCTACCAAGAGAAAGGGGAGAAGAGCCTAATAGGAAAAAACCAGGCAGTAGAGAACACTAAAAATTTCAAGACAATAGAAAATGTCAAAAAATAGAAATTGTAGGGATGTAGTATTAGGTCTCCCTTACAAAATCTAAGAAGCTGCTTTTTCCTCGTCGGCTGCAGCTTCGAATGTTTCTCCAGCCACAAGCTCTGGCACATCATCGTCGTCCTCAGGAATTGTTCCTGGTACAGCACCTGCACCACCAGGCATCTGCTTCTGGAATTGTTCTGCAAGCTTCCTCAAGTTGTCCAAGTTATCGGGTCCTGAAAAAGTAACACAGGTACAAGGCATACCTTTGTTTAAATTAAACACCAAGCACCAGCACTAACAATGATATTGGAAATGCACAAGAAAACACGGAAATTAACAACAAAACCACACTTACCTAATTGGTTGATAATTCCAGGTAAAAGATCTTGCAATTCTGGAAGTACATAAAAAAATTGTAAGTATTCCAAACAACAATGTATGATGGCTAATGAGTATATCTAACACAGAAATGTTGGTCCATGGAAGCGATAAAGCACCGACAAGCACCAGAATAACTTGTATATCTAGTAATCAGTGAGACTCATCTGATTAGAAGTAGAAATTGATGCCCATAATGGGAACTTAGGGCACTCATGACCTAGTATATGATCCACAGACTGAACAAATACTGTTGGTGCATTAAACATTAACAGAAGGAAGTAAAACCTTCTTGTGCTAGAAAGCTAAACAATGATAATGGAGGAGCTTACTCTTTGTTTGAGGAGAACCACTAACAACCCATGTGTTGGCAGCAATTGACGCTTGAACTGAAAGAGACATAAATTTCATTGCTTAGTAATATAATACATAGAATCATGAAGGCCTGTCAATTCTAACCAAAATGTCTGCTAACTGTATCCTTATAGTTATACCTTTAGGGTTTTGGAACTGGATGACTACATCGTCCTTGAAAATATTGACCTCCTCAATGGCTGGAATGGCATTAACACCAATTCTTTTAAGAGTGCTCTGAAGCCTTTTATCATCTGTGGTTGTGGTCTTGTGTACAGCCTTCTTCTTCCTGCCCATACAAGATAAATGTTAAAACCAGACAAATTAAAAATAATGGTTATAAGAGAGAGAGAAACAGGTGAACCGTGCAGATGAGATTCAAAAACAATGCATTGATCAACACACTTTCTTCCTGAGGCTTTAATTTTCTTATGGAAACAAGAAACAGATTAACATTCGACAATATACAAGTGGGGGATTAACTATAAGAACCTGAAGGAAAATGATTTTTAGAGTAAAAGGTTCTGCAACCACGTCAATCCTACCCCAACAGATAAACCAAGCTTAACCCAACATTTAACCCGAAAAAAAATTCTATATAGTGTTAAAGGTGACAAGCATAAATGGAAAGATACACACCCCAATCTGTAAGGTTATATATTATGAAAAGGAAAACATGGTTCAATATAAAAAGAAGACTTTAGGGAACCTATGCATATAAAAGCAATAAGGAGAAAGGAAAACAAAAGAAGAATTCAGTAGACCTTCTAACGCTTCCCTTTCCACCAGTGCGCACGGCACCAGCCATCTTCTGGAGCTTCTCTATATTCATCTGCATTTACACAAGAGAACATCAGGGAGCCTGGACAGCTTTTAATGTAATCAAACTTCTTGGATGAAATTGAACAATTAAACTATGGTTAAATAATACGCAATTACAATTAATACACTGGGATCATCTCTCAAAGACTGACATCTTTTTCATCATCTATTTGACACAAACACCATTCGTTATGAACCTTGCATGGTGAGAAAATAATAGTGCACATTTTTCGGTGTTAACTTTCTAGAAACTAGAATCAATGTTTTATGATAGGAGAACCCTATATGAAACTCATATTGTGATAATAACAAATCAAAAAGAAACAAGCATCACCATGTTAATTTCTGATATTAATTCTTAAACTAGATGGCAGGAGTACAAATTTACAGATAAACATACACACATACATACAAGGTGATTTAACAAATGAAATTAAATATATATGCTATCATAGAAACAAATATACTTGTATGTAGTAGTGGTACTCTAATGGACTTACCCTGTAGCTAAACAATAGGAATTAACTTAGCAACTGATTCACTAACCATCTCATATAACAAAACAAAATGATATATCTAATCAAATCCAAGTCACATGGAGAAAAACTTTTCTTATGAAGACTAACTCCATTTTTAGACTGAGAACCAGCACATTCTATCTCATCTAATATACATATAATCAAGCACACACCAACAAAATAACAGACAATAAAAATCATCTTATCAATCAATATATTAAAGCATAATATAACAGCATTTAACAGGGAAGCTCAAAAAAACATTAACAAATCATAAACCCTTTCAATCAATCCACAAAACCCTAACATCAAAACTAATCCTAATACTTAGCAGCAGTAAACCCTAGAAAGAGAAACAGATCAAAATTTCATTTCATGCAGAAAACAAATCAACAACAGATTTGGAAACCCTAACGATGAAAGACAATAATACCTTGAAGTTTTTTTTTGTGGATAACGAAAGAGAAATGGGTTTGGTACGCCGCAACAGAACTAGCTCTCACTCATATTCTAAGTTTATATAACCTAATGATGAAAATTCCATTATTACCCATTTCAATTTAGAATTTGGTTCCGGTTTTGGAAGTTTGGGAATTTTTGGTACTGGTTCTTTTATGATTTTGGATTCGAGGCTCAGGAAAATGAATAGAAGTCTTGATATCTGATGAAATAATTATATTTTTTGGATATTTGATGTCGAGCTTCGTCTAGAAGTTAAAGACCTCGAAAATATAGTCCAGGAAGGAAATAATGTGTCCAAACAGGATTGGGCTACAACTCTAACTTTCCTTCGACATCATCTGCACGATGATTTGAAATCATAATACTTGATGGTTAAAGACCCACTCATTTTATGGAACTGTCTGAAAAAACTGTGTGACCAACTTCCAAAAGCTCATAATGACCGGTTGAACTTGCGTCTGTAAGATTTTCGACCAATGACAGTTTACAACTCTGCTCTGTTTAAAATAACCTTCATAAAATGAGCGGGTCTTTAACCGTCAAGTATTCTGATTTGAGATCATCATGGAGATGATATCGAAGGAAAATTAGAATTGTAACGCGATTCTATTTGGTCGTGTTGTTTCAATCCTAAATTGTATGTCCGAGGATTATAGGTTCCAGATGAAGCTCGGCATCAAATATCCAAAAAATATAATTATTTTCTAAGATATCAAGACCTGCAAATTAAAATTTCGTTAGACTTACCATTTACAAAAAGTTTTCAGAAAATAATAACTACCTATATTCCCAGGTATTAGTTACCGAGTAATAGCAGGTTGACCGTTCAGAGCTTCGTGCAAATAACGTCTTATATTTTAGTGTCAACTCAAGCTATTATCTTTTATCAACTCAAGTACTAGTTATGAACAGTAACTGCTGGTGTTAGTGGAAAAAAGAAAAAAGGAGAACTCTTATTACTTCATTTCTGTTCTTACAATCAACCCAACTATGGCTATATATGTATATAGTTCTCGAGATAGCACTAGTCGGTACAAGAAATGGCATGTGTCTTCCTACATGATACAATGTTTATCTTAGTTTGACTTGTGTCAAAATATGTGTTAAGCCACGTTAATTCAATCTTGGATTCAGATAAAGATTAAGTTTCATCTTATCTCCTTAGGCGGTCAGCAACTATCGAAGTAGTATTATAACATTGCAAATGTGTTAGTAGTTACGTTACAACGTATGTGATGAAACTATGTAGAGAGTTCTGTTATCCAACTATATATTATGTATAATTTGATCCTAATCAACAAATACAAATGGCTTATCTTTTGAACATCCAGCCCTTACATCATTTATACGTGAACATTAAAGAAAGTGATACAACAATTTAGAAAGTAAATCAACACAGGAAAACAAAAAAACATGTCCTCTTCAAACATTATATTTTTCTTACACCAATACAACCAACACTGTATCTCTCTGAACAACAATTTTCTTCCCACGATGGTTTATGTATTGAAACCATCATGCATGCAATTAAAATAAAGAAGGTAATGTTGCCTAATGTAAACTTCTAAACTAAACCACAAAAGATGCATCACCACATATGAGGGGATCCAATATTTATTTTCCATCTTGCAATAATGACTTTCCTTTCTCAGAAACACCATTCCAGGGGGGGAAATGAGATAGCAGGTTGATAGGGTGTGTAATTTAAAGGTTCCGATGGAGAAACAGTTGGAAAGAACCAAGAAAGAAATATAAGCAGACTAAACTTTTCTCAACAGTGTTTGTCCAATAACACTAAAATATAACATGACTCGACATAAATATGAAAAGCAATAAAGATAAAACAGCATTGAGAAAAATCACTAGAAAACCTCAGAAATCGATTTATCAAAACAAAAATATTTGTAGACAAAGCTTGGTTTGAATATCTATGCAGTTTTGGCCTCTTCAGCAGCTGCTTCAAATGTCTCTCCAGCTACTAGCTCAGGGACATCATCGTCATCATCCTCTTGAACGGCTGCTGCTGCACCTGCTCCTTGCTTCTTGAATTGCTCTGCAAGCTTTCTTAGGTTGTCCAAGTTATCAGGCCCTGCAAAAAAAATTAAGACCATCTTCAGACAAGATCCCGAGACACCATTACAAGCTTAAACAGTCCCAACTTAAACTCATAAGCATATAAGAACATAGAAAAGAAATGTCATAGAGATGTGGCTAAACATACCCAATTGGTTGATGATTCCAGGGAGGATATCTTGCAATTCTGTGTCACAAAAGTACAAGTGTTAGGTGATCAAATGTTGGCAGGAAACCGGGAGTTCAAATATTTTATCACTCGAAAGGCATAACAGAATTTTCATGCACGAAACAGCACTACAATAACTGAAATATATAAAAAAACCTCACATTTGCGCAACCAATAAAACGATGAATAAGAAAGTGAAAAATCAGAGGATCATATGACCAATGATGCATTCGTTAGTGGGGCTTGCTTACATCGGATGCACTAATTGGCCAACAAGGCAACAATCATGGTGGAGTACTAGAATTGCCATATACATAGATAGATGAGAACAATAGACATATATATCAACCAAATAAACAAAAGGAAAGCATATAAATGAGTACAGAAAAAGAACAAAGGATTACTTTTTGTTTGAGGAGATCCACTAACGACCCATGTGTTTGCAGCGATTGAGGCTTGAACTGAACAGAAAGCAATATATATTATAACAAATACCAGGAATCATAACAAAGCAACAAAGTTGATTGTATACTACTGGGACACCTTTCGTTATGGTTACCTTTAGGGTTCAAAAATTGGATAACCGAATCATCCTTGAAAATGTTGACCTCCTCAATAGCTGGGATCGCATTAACACCTACTCTCTTTAGAGTGCTCTGGAGCCTTTTGTCATCTGTGGTGGTAGTTTTGTGTACAGCCTTCTTCTTTCTGTGATTAAGAGCAAAAAAACAGTACAACAGAATTAATAAGCACATAGGTATTCAGAAAAGAAGACAAGCAAATCGGAGGAAAGTGAAGAAAACACGAAGTTGACTTCCATTTGCTACAGTCTACATGAATCTATAGCAAATCTAATTTCAACCGCAATTCCTCAAAAGACACATATATAAGCAATTTGAAAGAAAAATAGCACAACTTTTGAAAACCAAAAAACAAGAGAAAAAAACCAAAAGAAAATGAAAACAACATACCTTCGTACACTACCCTTTCCACCAGTGCGCACAGCACCAGCCATCTTCATGAGTTTATCCCTATTCATCTGCATCAAACGTAACATTGAATCAGTAAAGTACTTCTATATCTGAAGAGTAGAGCTTTTGGAGTTCTGACAAAACAGAGATACAAATACCAATTACAGGTCCCCCAAAAGTAAACAAGCACAAGTAGTCGCCTTTTCAATAATGTATGTTCAAATAATAATGTGCCTTATGGCAAGGACACATGATATGTATGTTCAAATGCAAAAAACATCTTGGAAAATGCTCAAGAACTAGGATAACAAAGGTAAGCCAAAAGACAGAACTGCATAGCCAGTAGAGGACATCAACAATGAACGCACCACTAGTTATATTTAGAGACATAAACACCCTTAGATCAATCAAACCAGAAAAGAAGTGACGAAATCCAAAATCAACGCAACTCCTTACCCTGGCTGGAGTCCAACAGCTAACATACTTATAGTGGAATATCACAAATTTTTCATCTAATTAACAGAAAAAACATATATTTTGAACACTATTTTAATTTTCTCAGACATCACGCGAACCAGCAGACTTAATGCCAAAATACAAGCTCAAATTGCAAATAAGCACTAATGTAGGTAATCCCCTCTGAGACCCATACAGTAACTCAAACCATATCCAGACATCTCTAACTCAAAAGACACAAGCAAATTACCGAGCAAAAAAATAAACAACAAATTTATAAAGAGGCATCGTCACTTAATGTTACTAGGCAAAAAGAAACAACAAAATATCACTATACCAAAATATAATAATAAATCCAAACTAAAAATCCCCTAAAAATTTAATCAAGACTAACATACACATATGATAGCAACAGAACACTGATACTAAACTTTAATTAAAACCCCCATTTTTAAAAACAGTTTTCGACAGAAATGAACAAAAAAACAGTATCAGATAACGAAATAAAAACCCTAAAATCTAATAAAGACTAAAATAAATCACAAGCCATTAATAAGGAAGTGCAAATCAAGAAACATGAGATTATGAAACCAACTAAAACAAAGAATGACATTTTAGACAGAGAGTGATTTTAGGATAATACCTTTCTTTAGGGTTTTTTCTTTTGTGTCGTGGAGACTGGCTGAAGTGAAAGGGGTAGAAATATGAGGGTTTTGGAAGATGTTTCTTGTGTGACTAACGAAATTTTATACCTATTACTTTTAGTTCCAGGAATGTCCTCGTTAACTTGTTAATATAACAATTTTATCCTTAGGGCGTTTTTGAGGACGCCTCAAAACCACTTAGAACATCTTCAACGGCGGACGTAAAAAATCATACGTGGAAATTTAATCAAAAGCATCTACAGTAGAGAATATAAAAAATCATATGATTTTATTTTTATTTACAAGAATTTACACATATAAAAAATCTAGGACCATATATAACTAATAACTTATCTCTAATAATATATGAATTTAAATTTTATAATATCTTATACTATATACAATTTAACTGTTTAATTTTTTTTAATAAATTATTAAAAAAATAGAATAGAAAAAAGTAAAATAGAAGGTCTAATTGAAAGCTGAGTCTTAACTTTGCTTTAGGCTTGATCTCGAGCTTAGGCTCGAGTCTCGACTTTATTTTAGGCTCGAGCTTCCTCTTAAGCTTGAATCTCACCTTGGGCTTAAGCTTGAACTTTTTCTTAGGCTTTGGCCTGAGTTGCGCATATGAAACTAAAAATTAAGGCAAACTCATGAGACTCGACAGCACTTTGTCATGGTAAATGGTTTGGACCAAAACCCGTACGCTCCAAAATGACCATTTTGCCTTTGATTTTTCGTCGTCAGAAAATCACCATCCAGGAGAACACACTACTTGACCAAAGCGCGGAAAAACATTATGTGATGTCTATGTTTCAATAGTCTCCTCCATTATGGATGTTTAGTCTACTAAGGGCATCCACAGTCACGCGATGATACCCATCGATCAAAGATCAAGAAAATTGATCTTTGATCCGTCTCAAAAACAACGGGGTATGATCAAGCGAGGGCCTAGGATATCGCTTGAACGTAAGCGAAGTATCAAGATACCGCTTGAAAAGACGGACGAGAGACTAATAGTTCGCCTGGTACAAGCGAGATTCTGCTCTACCGCCTACAAAAAAAGAACATACAGGCGAAATCCCAACATTTCGGCCACTAACTAAGCGAAACATCAGTATTTCGCTGGTCGAAGCGAGGGGCCAAGATGTCGTCTATGTATTGTGCGGAAAACTCCTGGGAAAATTGAGCCGGGCGAGATGCAGGGGTGCCGCTGGGACAGAAGCGGAAGCACAAAATCTCACATGTGGGACGTGTGGTGAAATAGACGGGCGAGAAGTAGGAGTCTCACTTGGTCTTAGGCGATTGCCCAACCTCTCGCCCGTCTATTTCACCCGTAAACCCTAGCATTTTCTTCGTCTTTTCTTGTTGCCTTGTTCTTCCTCCTTCTTCTAGCCGCTCAACCATCCAAAGACCCCATTTAGCCAACTTAAAATTATTCAACGAGAACCAAGGTCCCGTTTCATAATTTCGTACTTCGTTCATACATTTTCCAAGCGAAATCAAGGTATATCTTCTACAAAAAAAATTGAATTAAATTGTTTTAATTTGATATGAAATTTTGATGTTTTTAGTTAGTTCGTTTGTAGATGTTATTTGATTAATCATGTAATGACCATATTATAAATCGATTATACAATTGTGAAATTGGTGTTCTAATAATAAAATTGGGATTTTAATTAGGGTTTTTGTGCATGTTATCAATTAGGTTTAAAAATTTGTTTATATTTGTTAAATTGAATATATAATAAATGAATTTATTGTTTAATTTTAGTGGTTTTGTGTTTAATTTTTGGTTGAATGTAGTATGTTGTGTAGAAATCAAAGGAATTAATTTTGATTTAATTTAAAAACAAATGTGTATGGAAGTATTTGTAATTGGGTAATTTGAATGAGATTGGTTATAATTGGTGGGATTGTTGTATTTTATTAATGATGCATGTATTTTTCGAATGTTTGATGTATAATTCTTGGTACAAATGTGTATGGAAATAGACAATTATATATATGTTTAGTTGGTGTTAAATTAATTTTAATTGTTTATGCATTGTGGTGATTTACTCTTCATTTGACAATGTTATATTCTTTGTTTGGCCAAATGTCTAGCAATGTTGTTTCCAAATGGGTTAGAAGAAAGAAAAAAACCAAAAAAGCTAAAATCGCAGAGGATTCTGAACCTGAATATATGGTCCTCGAGTCGGTAGATGTTCCGGGGTTGGAACACTATACCGTTATCGAAGATACCGAGGAACACGTTTCGACAAATATTACATATTCTTCTGACGCCAACTTCAGGTTTGCCCATCGTGGTTCTCTTAAATCAGTTCTACATGTGTACCATAGTATTACTAAGGAGTCGTCTAGGGTCAAATATATAATAGAAATGTGAGGTTGGGGCAGATTATTATCCCTACCTGTAGTAGATTCATCCCACGCTCTTGTTGATTATATTGTGAAACAGTTTTGGGATACCACAAACACATTTCACTTCTCTTTTGGGGAGCTTGGGTTCACTCCCCTCAATTGGGTTATGTTGACCGACCTTAGTATTGGTGTCGGGAGATCTGTTCCTTATGATCCAGCTAAGTACAAATTTGAATATGTCCGTGATAATATATTTCCTGAACTGAAAGATAATGCGGTATGCAAAAGAGAAGGTGTTCCGCAATAGTGGGTTTCATATGCAATAACTCTCAAATTTTTGACCACCTATTTTGATAAAGATACTTTGCACGCGGCGAACGATGATAGTGGTTTTGCTGCATATGTATGTTCTGGGGATTTTTTTTTCCCAAATGCAAAAACCTACATTGATGCAGGATGGTTGGCTGCATTTGATAATCTAAATGAAGTTGATCAGTACGAATGGGGTGGTCCTGCATTTTCAAAATTATATTCGGGTCTCGCCACAACTCTAGGGGACAAAAATCAGTGTCCGGTCCGTTCCAAATTTTGGAGGTAATTTATTTAACGTTATTCATAATTCTTTTTCTTAAACTTTGGTTGCTATGTTGTTAAATCCAATGAATATATTTATGTTGTAGTTTTGGGGATACAAATATCTGGGGATATGTCGTCCAAATAACCCTCCGGCTCAAAGTGAAATGAATGGCCTAGATGTCGTAGGTGGTTCTCCAACCGGAAGAAGGGTGTTGACATAGTTCGGTCAAGGACTGAACTGAACCAGTTATCCGTCGAGTGCGTAACGTGGCAACCATGGCTGAATGCAGTTAACTATCTACCAGAAGAAATTGGCCGCAAAGCTATAGAACTCTCTGGAAAAAGGGTTACATTCACCTGGCTTGGCACTGTGAGTTTTCAAGTACTTTTCTCATACTGCGTTTTTTTTTAAACTAGTATTGTTGTGAAATGCTTGGTATTTATTTATTGTCATTTTCTTGGATAAAGCATAATATGTATCTCGGAGATCGTTGTTGGAGGCAGAACAACCCAACATGGGGTATTCCTACAAACCCCCTAGTAGAATTTCCAACTTCGTCGACGACGAGATTGAGGACATGACAGCCAGATCTCAGGTCAATGCTAGTGAATACGTATGTGTCGTGGAATACGATGTTTATTATGAATATTGGCGACATGTTACCAACCTTACCAAATATGAACGCTCCACATACACGTACACAAATACCAAGACAACGTGATGTAGGTGCTAAAGGTCTATGAAGAGATTATTTTTGCAGAAATCCGACGTTTCCGCCAAATGTATTTCGTAGAAGATTCAGAATGCGTCGAGAATTATTCAACCGTATTTTGGGTGATGTTGTGGCGTTAAATGGTTATTTTGTTCAAAAAAGAGATGCTTGTGGTGTTCTAGGATTAACCTCGCACCAAAAAATTACTACAGCAATTCGAATGTTAGCTTACGGATGTGCGGCGGATGCAATCAATGAGTATTTACGTATTGGGGAAACTACAGTTTTGGAAGCAACTCGTAGATTTTGCAGGGTGATAGTCCAATTGTACGAGGCTGAATATTTGCGGACACCAACTCGGCGTGATGTGGAACTCCTTCTTGATGAGAACCAAAAAAGGGGATTTCCAGGGATGCTTGGAAATGGGACAAATGCCCTTCGGCTGAATCAGGGGCTTATACCGCGTACAAGGGTAGCGAAAGTATTATCCTGGAGGCAGTGGTGTCGTATGATCTTTGGTTTTGGCATGCATTTTTTGGTATGCCGGGTTCAAACAATGATATCAACGTGATGAACCGTTCGTATATCTTCAAAAAGCTTATCAACGGTAAAACACCGGCAGTAAACTTTTCAGTCAATGGAAATCAATACAATATGGGGTATTATCTTGGGGATGGAATATACCCACAGACATCAACTATTGTGACTACGATTAAACATCCAGATTCCCAAAAGAAACATAAATTTTTAGCTATGCAGGAAGGTTGTGGAAAAGATATAGAACGGGAGTTCGGGGTACTACAAAATCAATTTGCAATCATCAATCAACCCGCAAGAATGTGGAATCCGGACGTGTTAGCATATATAATAAAAACTGACATTATTCTACATAATATGATAGTGGAAGATGAACGTATACCCGGTGATTGGCCGCATGAGTATGAGCAACGCAGCCACGGTGCTCCAGTTGTTATTTCAAGGGACAACACTGATCTACTTTCTAGAATGGTGAAGGACCAACGCAGACGTGCAGTATTCGATAAACAAACTGGGGTTCGTTTGAGAAATGACTTGATCGAACACATATAGTCATCTGTTGGGGAAGAGTGAACTTTTATATGTGCTTTGGGGGTAAATCTGTTGTTAGTGTACCCGCGATTAAAGCGAGAGTCATCTTATCTTTACTTATTAGTCGCGTTATATTTTAATTGTTCTTTCGAGTCCATATAGTATTTGAAGTAATTTTAAAAAATAATTCTAAATTTAATTTTTAATTTAAATTAGGAGACGTTAAAAACATAAAAATTTATTGATTAAAAACTAAACTGAAAATTCTAAATAAATTCATCAAAATTCAAACTTAATACGACAATGGTAAATAATAATGGCCTCTATGATTGGTTTAATATTTTCTTCAAAATTTCTCCCTTCCTAAGTTCGATGTACTGTCTTGGTACATCATCCATTTGGGAGATATCCATATTCATTATATGAAATTCCTCTTCTGCTTCTTGGCTAGCTTGTGTTGCTGTAAACTTTGCCTTTGAATAATCTAATTTTGCTGCAAACTCAGATTCTCTTTGTGCTATATTCATTTCTCTTTGTTCCGTATATTTGGCGTTGAAGTTTTGTTGTTCTCTATAAATATTTTGCATTATTTCCTGTTGTTCAGTAAATTTTGCCTTCCCCTTTGTCTTCTTCGTTTCGCCTCTTTTTTCCCCATCAGACGGATTAATGTGTTAGGGATATCTCCAAGGTCTTCATAGGCACTGGGACCATCTAGGCTTAAGTCTGGTGTGTCTTGTACGTCCAGAGATTCGTTGTGTAATCAGACTCAGCTTGTGATGAATCGAAAACAGCCGTCGACCTTCTGGAATATTTAATATTTATCTAACATAACTGTGTAGCAATCTTCATGCTTAAAACTTCGACCAGTTGCTTCATTGAAAAGCCTACGTACTTCTGCAATCTGGTGTTTCAATCCAATTTGTTAAAGGATATACAATCATATAGATTAATGTAATAAGCATAATTAAATAAGTAGTTACCTTATTTTCGGGGTCCCATCCAGTATGATGTTCCCTTTCTACTTCAGCCTCCTTTGCAGACATAAGCGGCACACCTTTACTTATAATTTGAAATCGTTTCTGAAGGGAGGTCCAAGTACGTGCTGGCATAGAAGGTATAGCTTCTTTCATCCGACATAGTATATGTGACCATAATTGTTATTCACATTGATCGGTACCAATGCTACAATCTTGATAAATTGACAAATGAATTGTACACATTGTAACATCTTCAAAAGACGAAAAATTTGGACCTCGTGGTTTTGATGGCGCCATAATTCTAATCGATTTCCAAACTTATTAAATAAGAACGAACTTTAGAATTTTCAAATACACAATGAATGAGTTTAGTAAAATGCCATTGGTCTAGTATCCCATATATATAGGGTAAAAATATAGACGTTATACTACCCAACGGTAACATATCAACGACAACATATTAACGGTCAATTGATTTACGGACTCAGCGACGCCTTGCACTCTCGCCCAACTCCAAGCGACGCCTTAGCATCTCGCCCAACTCCAAGCGACGCCTTGCACTCTCGCCCAACTCCAAGCGATGCCTTAGCATCCCGCCCAACTCCAAGCGACGCTTTACACTCTCGCATGTGTTCAGTAGTTTTGGGCGAAATATCAGCTATTCGCTTATGTGTATGCGAGCTGCTGGGTTCTCGTCGCAGCAAGCGAAACATTAGTATCCCGCTTGAGTTGGCGAAATGTCAACTCTTCGCCCGTGTTTTTAAGCGAAATGTTGGTCCGTCGTTTGTTCACAAGCGAGACAGTAGAGTTTCGCTCGACTATAACTTTTACTCGTCGATCAACGATCACTTTTAATCCTGAACAGTGATTTTCATCGATTAAATCCTATATCTAATCGCACGGCTGTGGGAAGAATTCACCGATCATCAATCAAATTTAATATTTGATCCGGGATTTAATCGATGACTGCAGTTGCTCTAAAGTATAAGCTTTGATCAATGAATTTCAATGTTTTTTTTTTTTGAAAAAAAAGAAGAACAAATTTAATTGCCAATCAAGCAAATCAAGTCTGAGTGCAAAGCATTGGTAATACAAGAGGGTGGGACACCAGTCGTTTATACACTAGATGTTTTATGGGACAGAGAAAATTTGTTTAGTTCGTGAACAATTTTATTTGTATCTCGATTGTTGTACATGACCTTAACATCTTCAAAAGTTGATAACCTGTATTGAATGTCATGCAATAAAGCTTGTGTCTAGAGCTGTTAATGGGTACCCGATTATCCGGAACCAAACCGAATCCAAAACCATTAACAATATTAATACCCGACAGGTAGAACTATTAGGAATCGATAAATTTTCGGATCTTGATGGGTATTATCCGTCAGGTATCCTAATATATACTCCCTCCGTTTTTGGAAAAGTGTTAATATCACTTTTTCATTTTAGCCTAAAAATAGGCCAATTTGAAAAAGTGATATTAACTCTTTTCCTGAAACGGAGGTAGTATTATTTTTTGTTGATTTTAGTCAAAATTTAAGTGTAACCATGCAGTACCAAACACGAGACGAGATAGATCCTCCAAAGAATAATTTTTTTTTTTGAATAAGCCAATACATTTGGGACCCTGCCATCAACATATTATTTCAGCTCGGTGGAAACACAACTCTTTTCTACCCCGTGGAAACGCTCTTTAATGGAACTTTAACTTTAGTTGGTCGTGACCAATAAACCGTTTGGACTTTTCCTATGTAGTTTAGGTGGAAGGCGAAGAAGGCTTCCTTCCGGGGGCCCGAGCCATCAGTGAGATATCATTATGGGGATATTTATTTATAGGGCATTTTGGTAGTTTGACCGTGGAATTTCTTTGTTTCGATATTTCCGAAATATGAGGGTGTGACTTGGTATAATTGATCCTATTGATAATACATAAAATAGGTCTTTCATCTCGATAGAGATGATTCTACCCCGTCGGAGATTTATGAAATTTGGAATGGGTACACTTGACGATATGAATCACTTTACAAGACCAATTCGGATTGTTGATTTATTAGATTTTCAATTTTTATGAACTTTTTCAGTAATTCATGGAATAATGAAGGTTTCACCTAGTTTTGCTTCAATTTTTTATTTTTTTATTTTTATTAGATTTAATTTTTATTATAATATTTATATAGATATAATAATAATTTTATATGAAAATTATTAGATTCAAACCAATATAAAGGAGATAAAATAAATTTAGTTAGATTTTTAATTGAGTCGGGCTCCGGGCTGAATTCGGTTCCGGATCCAGTAGCACCCAAAAGAAATCGGACCGTAGACACCCCTATTTAACGAGGTACACCGCAGTTAGACAATCTCTTTCCAAAATGATTTTTGCAATTCATTTGCCAGGTTTAGTCCTAGGTGAAAACCTTTTACTTCAGCTCCAAGGGGGGTCTGGTTCCTCCCGGGTACCAATGGACCCACAACCGGACCCTATTAAAAAAGTCTGTCCGGTTCCTAATTTAGTGGACCCGGACCCGGACCTGATTAAAAATCTAAATACCCGTCGGATCCGGGTATTTAACGGGTCTTCTAAAATCAACAATAATTTTTTTAAAAATCTGTATATTGGCTTGAAACGAATAATTTTGCATATAAAGTTATTGTTATATGTATGTAAATGTTCTAATTAAAGATTAAATCTAAGAAAAAAATAAAAAATGAAAAAAATCCAAGTAAAACTAGACGAAGTCTTTGAATTTTAGGTAAAATTAACAAACAAATGACAAATATTCGGGTATCCAATACCTACGGATACCCGCCGGGTAATACCTGTTAGGACCCGCTAAGATTTTGGGTTCATATTAGAACTACTAATGAATCTAGTATGAAGACCCGGACCCAGATCCGATTCATCCGGATCCGATTCGCTTCTGGGTAATCGGGTACCCATTGATAGCCCTAAGCCTACAGCCGACCAAGCACTACCATAGGTCGAATCAATGAAAGCCTCGTCAACATTTATCTTATAGTCTGAAGGTGGATTACTCCAGTGGGCGTTACCATTCCCCTCGTCATTGATATTATTAACATTATTGGGGTTCTCATACTCTAAAACCAACCTGTGAGCACAAAAGTTTAGTGAGGAAGGATTAGAATTGATATTCTTGAAAACGTAGTCGTTTCTTGTCTTCCAAATCTGCCATAGAATATTATAAGCCAATGTTAGACCATATCCATCAAGGTCAGAAGAATTAAACCATTCACCAGCGATATCGGACACTATGGAACTGTTGGGTCTAAGTCGGAACCCAGAGGGCTTTTAGCCACACCCTTCTTGCAAAGTCGCACTTATAGAAATGGTACAGCTGATTCCACATATGTTTTACATATAGAAAAAAAAAAAAAAAAAAAAAAAAAAAAGAGCAGGTTGTGCCGGCTTTCCTAATGAAATGAACTCTGTTCACTAATCTCCAATCAAAGTGTAGAATCCTTGGGCTTAAACCCCTTGTTTTCCAAGGAAGGTTGGTTGTTTGCTAAAGAAGAAGAAGAACCCACATCAGACTGGAGAAGCTTATAAACACATTTCGAAGTAAACATACCAGTCGGGGTAAAGGTCCAAATCAAACAATCCACACAGTAGCTTTGTGGTATGTGTATGGACATGATGGCTTCAACTTCAAATTCTGAAAAAGAACTTTATAGCATATCAACATTCCAATTCTGATTATCCTCACTCATAAGATCCTTGACCTTAGAGATATTTGAATAATTGCATGTAGAGACTAGCTTAAATTGAGGGAGATTTGGTATCCAAGGATCCGAGATCGGATTAATACAGTTACCAATACTGGACTAGTATTGTTCTTCCAGCATGAGAGAGGTATTTTCACCGCCAACCATTTAGTTTCGCATAATATTTCTGGATCAAGAAATCATATGAAGCACAGAAATACCTTGACTGAAGTAAGAAAAAGCCCAAGTATTTGGCAGAATTCTTCATGATTGCAACACCAAGAATGTCAGCCCAAGTATTTCAGTGTACTTGAGAAATAAATAAAAAGTAATAAAAGGGGGAATACCCCTATTAACAACTCTAATAAAAAAGTGACCGAGGAATAAGAGAAAACAGACAGATTAGTCAAGTTTCACATACTAAAAATACATATAAGTTACACCGAAGATCAACTCTTTTAATTAGTAAGCAGTCACATACATAGCAACACAAAAATATATACAGAAACACCACAGATTTTTTTTCCCCTCACACGGCTATCCCACATTAGGTTTTCTGACTGCAGAATCATGGACTGTGTGAATCAGCCGAAGTTTGTTTGTTTCTTCTTTTTTTTTGCTTTATTACAATAAGTAAAGTGATAATAAGGAAGAAACTGAATGTTTCAAACCAACTCTTTATTCAGTTAAATAGCTATCCAAACTTGTTGAGCTGAAGATGTTCGATCCAGTGATAGGTGATCCAGTTGGTGAAATGTACAGTTGGTATCTGATGAACCGCTGATGCAGAACAAAACAGTTTTAGAAACTTTACCAAAAAAACACAATCATTGTAACACAAATAAGACATATTATATGTAGTCCAGGGTTATGAAGCATACAGAAAGCTGCGAGACAATCTCAGGGTTACTGTCCACATGCCAATCTGGTTCTAATTGCCGAATGAAAGACATCCTCCCATTTTCAGTACTGCAAAAGAGAACCTGCATAAATTTTTGTTGAAGAATTATTAAGTTGAGGGAACAATCAAGTGGTTTTCAAACATCAGCAGATACAGTACAACACATGCTGAGCAAACTCATGTTAAATTTCATAGTTAACGTCTATCACAACAATTATAAGTGAATGAGTACAAGCCTGTCTGAAGAACATACAAATTTATACTGGTTTAGTTATGACCCAGGTACTAAAAATATATCCACTTTCAATAAGCCCAAAATCATATATATACATACCTTGTCTCTCGTCAAACAACCAGCTTCAAAAAGTCCGGCGTTCTCCAAAGCCAAGAGAACTCTTTCCTGAAACCATTACATGATTCTTTTAAAAATTGAAACAAAACATTGCTTCACACGGGAATGGCCAAGCCTATTAGAAATAAATTACACATGCATAAATAGTCAAAAGAAAACATGTTCCCTGTACTGCAACAACTATTGCACTACTTATACATTGAGCGTATATATATATCCCACATACTAACAAGTAAATGTAAAGTTCATAACTATGTTAAGAAATCCTTATAAACAACAAAGCAACAACTGAGATTTACGTCAGGTATAACTTTGCGTGACACACTACGGTTTTCAGTAGAAACTTGCAGCATTTTCACAGCTATTTGGTTTATATTAAAACAAATATAGGGTTTCGGCATTCTCTTTAATTATACTTAACCATGTTAAGCAGAAAATGATTCCCCGCGGCAAAAACAAGGGTCCTCCCATGAAAATAGGAATACAGATGAAGCAAAAGAGTGTATCTCATCTCAGACGTTTAATTATTGGATAAGCATTCCAACCACAGAGTAATAAACGTACACAGATTAACTCAAAAGAAATGCATGCAACACAACTATAGCATATTCTGATTCTTAAACCATATTGAGGAAAATTAATAAATCATTAGATTCTGCTACTTCATAAATACTTACCCCACTTTCGTCATCAATTATTCTATCCATCAGATAGACATCACAAGATCTGCTGATTTCACACAGAACTTCCACCACAGAGGACCTCACGGTCACATGCTCCTGCAAAATGACAATAGAAGTACTTAAATGGTTTTCAAGAGATGAGTAAAAATGCATCTATTAACTTTTCTTCCTTTTTAATGGAAAATGCATCCATTTACCAACCTTTAGTTCTTCAGGAGTTCCCTCCTCCAGAATTACACCAAGCAGCTGGCAGGTTATCTGCTTAAAAATAGATGTAGCAAATTATATGTTCTAAAAGACCCATACCATAAAATCCAAGAGTTTATTGGAATGTAATCAATTGTTATTTTTCCAGTGTATAAATGAAACTTAATACATATAGATCGTATTATACTAGCCAACGGATAGTGCAGTACTTCAATAAGATCAATGCACTTTTCTGTTTGTAAAACCGTCTTTACATTAATTGTTATTCTTTTTAACGTTGCAAGAAGCGTCATTGACTTCAATGCAGAGTTTCATTAACAATATCCAGCTACTTAGTTGATTGGGCACCTATCCCTCTCCTTAGAATCATGGGTTCCAAGCTATTGTAGCAGATAACGTAGTCCATCTTACAGTGTGGAATGGATTGTAATCACCCTGTTACATCCCAGGGCAAACCCAAATCCAGGCAACAAACAGACTTACTAGTCAACTAGCTTTTCAGAGGTAGGGTGCTACTTGATGCATGAGAAACACACACTTTAGGGGAAGTGGTAATGTAGCTCTGCTGGTTAGAGAAAAGGACTGCAAATCCTTGTGCCAGTGATTCAAATCAGGCTTTTAAGCTGGTTTTCCTGGTTAGAGTGACGAGTCATGCCCATATGATTATTTCAACAGCAAAGAGATCAGTTACTGAACATAGCTTAAGAAGCATAGACAATACTTCATCATAAGATATTGAAAACAGACTTTTCACTTAAAATGTTGGCAAGGGCATCCATATAATTTGTACGAAAAACCTTTATGTGGCTATACCCACTTGATCATGCCGGACCTATATAAGATGATGTAAGGGATAACTTTAGTTGAGGGTGGCCAACTCCGAGAGGAGATCCTTGTATCCATCATAACCAAAAGTTAGCTACCGATTCTAGCCTGATTAAGAACCAAATGAAAATCAAATTTGATACATAGATTGTTGTAACCGTTGATTTTGAATCATTTTGTTAGTTTAATTGCATCTTGATATGAACAAAGTCTTATAACATAAGCTCTCGGATCTCAGCTTCGAGACCGAAAAAATCAGAGGCTTCTAATATTAATTTGATTGAGGAAGATCTAGTGAAACCAGCAATTTTCTGTTCTTTAAACATCAACTGGTCTTTATGTTTCATTTACCCTGACCTTTAGGTCAATAACAGATGCTGCAAAGGATGACCGTTGATAAGCATGACTTCGTCAGTGTACTGACCATCCTTAAGAAAATCGTATCTTTCTTAAATTTGGAGATCTAACTCGAATGGCTGTTTCGTTGGTTTGTATTTAACTCTAGTTATACCTTAAAAAAATATAACTAACAGAGGCCAACTCGGCAACACTTAACCGCACGAAACTGTTTTATGCCCATTACTCTCTAGCTGATGAGGAAATCAGCCTCATATAACAAGTAACCCTTGAAACTCCTCTGTATGGTCTTATATTCAATCGTTAGGGTTTTTTTTTTGATGGGGGCGTTTTTTGATGGGGGCATGGAGGACAAATGATATGTTGACATGTATCTTTCCAATTAACTGATTCCAACAAATTTTGTTTCCAAAAATATAAAAGAGGTGTATTTTTGAAAAAATAAATAAATTGGTTATCTTAATTGGGAAGTATTGGAAACAGAATTTGTGGAAACAATTAATAGGAAAGATACATGTCAACGTATTATTTAACCCACGCCCCCATCAAAAATTTATCCCCTCGTTAGTGTGGTAAACGAACTAAGCATGGTGGTAGAAAAGAAACATTGGTTTCTCGATGTTTCTTTTCTCTTCCTTAACAACATCATCTGACATCCTAGTTCCTCGCGCGTTGGAGATATGAAAATTAATGGAAATGCAAAAACACCCGAGTACATACCTTTCGGCTTCCATTTAGCTTCTTTCGTACAAGCTCTCCAAGTGTCAACTGCAACAGAAAAAAAAGTGTTAGGTTACTGCATATTTACTTATGTAGGAGTAGGGCATTCCATATCTCCAACAGAAAAAAAAAAGTTGACGTCAATCTACCTTCAAGGGAGGATGTAACTTGTCAACTCTGTCTAGTTCAGTGGAGTAGGAAACTTCATCTGCTTGAGTAACTGAGGAGGAAGCATTCCTCGATTCTGAAGAACCTACAGATTTCGTCTGATTAATTCTGGGTTTTTTAGAAGGTCTCAAGAACTTCCAAGTAAAAATAATAGCCAATGCAAATCCAGCAATAGCTCCAAGTGAACCTGAACTCTGAAACACAGATTTCCATTAAAAGAATCAAAACCACGTAACTTGGATTCATACTGTACAATTGCATGTAACTGCAAGCCGTAACCGCGTCTATTTTGTCTCTGTGAATTTATTTAATGGCAGATTCATTTTCCTGCCAATTCTCCTAAAACAATTCTAAATGTGGGTACCATTTGCAATATTTGTACTATTATATCACCACAGACCTAAATTCCAACTTGAAAGAATTAATACAAAGTAATAAAAAAGACAAAAGAATTTGTATATTAATAGGGCAAGATCAATAAATTCCTAATCTTAGTACTGCAAAGGACAATTTAAGTGATGTGATCGCAGAATATCCAAATAAAAAAAGTTCTTAATAATGTAAATTCAATGTAGACAATACCTAAAAGGTCACATTCTAGGGCACTCTAACCTAGCAGATGATGATCTCTATCTAAACATAAGAAAACCATTTCAGTAATTCACTCACTGATCAAACTCAATTTATCCAAGAACTTAGATTTTTCTTGGATACATGCTCTTCTGAAAAGAATCAATTACCTTGTAATTGGTCAGAATCAACAGAACCTCTGCAACTTTTCGATTGAATTGATTTCCAATTCTTCTGACAATTTGTAAAAACTGTTGGGTGAGAGAATCCGACATTGGTTAAACACCAAAACTCAAAATCAGTACTAGAACTTCAGTCCCCTATCAGCTGAGGTTGGAAACCCTAGATGATTAATCGAACTCAATTTTGAAACCTTAATATCAAAGAAGATAATGTTTCTGAACTATTTCGTGTCAGCCCGTGAAGTACGTTTCCCAAAGTTCTATACCGCGCTTTCAGTGAACTTGGATTGTTGGATTGGAACTTGGACGTTTGGAACCGGAAGAAAAGAGAAAAACGGTTTCTACGACACTAATTTTCCGATTTCTAGATCCAGCGTTTTATCTACTCGAAGTTCGGTACCTCTTAATATGTTGTCAATGTTTACGTATCCACGTATCCAGTGCAACATTAAAATAGTTTGTCGCTGCTCAAGTAGCTAACATGGCGGCTCGTTTTAAGACTTCAGCCATTCCACTAAGGAGGGAAGTTTCCATTTTTTTTATTTTAGTTTAAAAACAGCTAAAATAAAAATAAAAATAAAAATAAAAATAAAAATAATAGAGGTAATATTTTATTATAAACTCACATTTAAGGTATCCTAATTAATTTGTTTCTCTAATTAATTTTTTTTTCTTGTAACTAGGATATATTGAAAACAAACTAACTGATATAAAATAGGGAGAATTTTCTTATGATACAATCAGAAGGAGATTTTCTTTTTATAAGAAAAAGAAATATCATTAAAAGAAATAAGGTTCAGTTATATATCGAAAAGCTAGGAATTGAACTCAGCCAAACCCCAATATTCCTAGACCATGTTTTATGTACATTATATTTCCTAGATAGTTTAGCTAGAGCATCAACAGCTCTATTGAGAACACGGAGAACATATTTACATACAATTTCTGGAACTTCCGCAAGCGTATATATATATACAATCATTGATAACTGGAAATTGTGACCATTTGATATTAGTCGAACTTCTATTGATTGCTTGAATTAACGAACGGTTGTTTGAGATAAAAATTGCGTTTGAGATGCGATTTTGAAAAGCCCATTCTATTGCCTGAAGAAGAGCCTATCCTTCCGCTTCGATTACTGATCTTACATTGATTTTCCAACATTGAGCAGCGATGAAGTCTCCATTTGTTCTGCAACAAAGGAAACTACAACCTGCAATGGAGGAAGTTTTCCCCAAAGAAGCATCAATAAATATTAGTTTACAATTTGGATTAGCATGTAAAATAGCAGTTGTAAATAAATGTTTTATATTGCAATTTGCAGAGGAAACAAAAGGACTCTTAAGCTTATGATAAAATTGTTGAGTTTAGTGTAGGGATTGTAGTTGAGTTTTAATAGCATGAATGACAAAAAAGGAATCTTGACCTAAGTTCTCTATGTTGCTTTTACATCTGGATTTCCAAATCTGTCATTAAAGTAATAACATAGAGCTTATTCTGGTCATTCATTAGAGGAGTTATTTTAGATTCAAACCAATTCATTATCCAAGATCTAAGAAAAGAAAATGTAGGAATAATAGTTATAACATGAGGACAAATTGCAAACCCTATAGCTGTTGCAAAAGGACAATGGTAAAAAAGACCATCAAAAGTTTCAGCAGCAGTACCACACATAGGACACATATTATCAGCAACAATAGCAAATCTGACAAGATAAGTTTTCAAAGGTATAATATCTTGCAAGCATTTCTATAAGAAGATTTTAAACTTTGGAAGGATATCTAAATGTCACATTCTTAGCCACTGCTTATGAACTTGTTGGATGGGATATAATTGATCCTGCAAAAGCACTTTATAAGTTGATTTTGTACTGAATTTACCAGAGGTACTCAAAGACCATCTCATGGTATCAGTTCCATTAGATGGAAGTCTAATTTTATGAATATGTTTTATTTGATCTGTAGTGAATAGTTTACTTAAGGGCGAAATCTTCTCATTCATTATTGTATGGATTAATAAGCTGGGAGACATGAGTATAATTATAGCCAGAAGGTCTATTCAATAAATTAAGATCAGATTCAATCCATATATCTTGCCAAATACTTATATCCTCACCAGTTGCTACTTCCCGGATATGATACTTCCTTACAATTTCTAGGCATTGTGTTAGTCCCCTCCAGATCCAGGTACCCTTTTTGTTCAAACAAGCATGCAATGGTTGATGATTAGGAAAATATTTAGACTTTAAAACCTTAGCACGTAGATCATTAGGCTGGTTAAAAAGCTTTCATGCCATCCTAGTTAACAAAGCCAAATTAAATTTACTAAGATTTTTAAAACCTAGACCTTTAAATCTCTTTGGAACACATAAATTCTTCCAAGCTATAGGATTTAAACCCTTTTTTTAGGCTTATGTCCCCACAAATATCTACGTTGGATGGTGTTCAATTGTTTGATTGTATCTGCAGGTAAAGGAAAACAAGACATTTGATACATAGCAACAATATTAGGAACATATTGAATTTGTATACCTCTACCATCTTGTGGGATAAGTTTTTCCTTCCATCCATCTAGTTTTTTCTACAACTGATCTATAAGAGGTTGAAAACTAGTCACTTTAGATCTATTAAGAAATAAGGGAACACCAAGATATTTATCAAACAGTTTCATAACATGCATTTGGAGTGAACTAGCTATAGCATTTTTCCTACTCCTTGGCATCTTAGGATTGAAATCTATGTTGTTTTTGCTAGGATTTATTACCTGGCCAGAAGCACTACCAAATCTTACTAAGAGATCCTGAGCATGTTTTAGTTCATTACGTTTAGCTTTCAAAAATAAAAGCACATCATGGGCAAAAAATAGATGGATAATTGAAGGTCCATTTTTAGTTGGTTTTAAGTCATGAGTCATCTTTTTATTTTCAGCATAAGTAAAGAGATGAAACAAAGTATCCATACATATAATAAAAATATAAGGAGATAAACTATCTCCTTGATGCAACCCTCGAGAGAGAGAAAAAGGCATACATGGAGAACCATTTAACAACAAAGATATGGATGGAGTACTAATACAATAAAATACCATGTACACCATTTAGTATTAAACCAAGTTGAATAAAAATATCTCGAACAAAATTCCATTCTATGCGGTCAACTGTGTCTATCAATTTATGAATTATAATGATGTTATCTTGAATGCATCGTCCTGGGACAAAAGCTGTCTGAAATGGAGATATAATTTTAGAAGCGATGGGCTTCATACGATTGACCATTAGTTTTGAAATTATTTATAAATAGAATTACATAAACTAATAGGTCTAAAGTCACTAGGAGTTGAGGGACATTCAATCTTAGGGACAAGATTTTGATATGTAAATTTCAGTTTAGGATCAAATATATGAGTTCTAAAAAAATCATGAACTAAACAAACAATTTCAGATTCAACAATGTCCCAAGAGGCTTTATAAAAGCCTATCTGAAAGTCATTAGGCCCAGGGGCCTTCCAAGAAGGTAATTGGGCTAGAATATCTCTAATCTCATGCACATCTGGAATTTTTAGCAGATTAAGGTATCATTAGCAGTAATACAAGGACTAATAATCTCAATCAATTCAGTATCTTTAAAAGGATTGGAAGTAGTAATAATATGCAGGAGATGACTAATTACCATGTGTTCAATTTGTGCTCTTTCTTTTCCCACAATACCTAGGGAGTTCTTTCATGAAGAAATATGATTTCTCTGTTTACGATAGTTAACCCTGGCATGAAAATACTTTCTATTACGATCACCATAAGCAAAGTAATTATCCCTAGATATCTGTCTAACATGCTGATTGTAAACATCATACCAATAAGACAAGCTCAATTTCAATTTTTGATATTGAACAATTGTTTCAGCTTGAGCATTACTAGCAACTAGAGATTGTAACTAAATTTTAATTCGTTTAATTCTACCTTGTAGACTACCAAAATTTAATTTACTCCACCCTTCTAAAGCATGTTGTATGACTTTTAAATTAGTAGAAATAAAATTAGGATCATGATAAGAGCTTTGAGAATTCCATGCTTTCTCAACAATATTATGACATTCTGTATGAGCAAACCAATATTCAAAAGCTCTAAAATGCCTCCTAACAAAGTGATTGCTTATCAGTGACTAAGAGAATTGGAGCACGATCTGATCCAATAAGAAGTAAATTTTCCAATTGTGCATTAGGGAAAGCTTCATGCCAAATATTGTTACCTAAGGCTTTGTCTAATCTTAATTCTTACCCTAATATATAAGTTGGTGATAGACACATTTTTGTGGCTAAATTGCGCTCGATTATCTATTTTGATAGTGTTCGATTTTGTACTTATTATAGCTTTTTATGTCTTTGTAGGTATTTTTGAGAAATAAATAATTTAGGAAAAATCGACTCGAAAAGTGATAAAGGAACTCAGGGAGAATTGATAAAGGCACCCGGGGAGAATTGATAAAGGCACTTAGTTCTTGGATTAGGGGCACCTTCCTTTGAATTTGAACTTACGAAAATGGTGAGAAAAAAGAAGTTACGTGAGAAGTTTCTGTAGACTTTGCGTTGCGTATTTTTAGTGATTCAGAGTAATCAAAATTCACCCAAAGTGAATTAAACAACCTGGATAACAGTTACACACGTCAACAATGCGTTTCAGCCGAAAAAATTGGACACATGATTGAATCTGGATGGAAAACAGAGTTTGGGTCTGTTTCGGATATCACAAAATTTTGAGATTGATTTGGACGTGTCCTTTGAGTCCTTATCGGTTAAGAAGAGTCTTTATGGTTTACTAACCCTATAAAAACCCAAGAGAGTCGAGGAGGAAGCCATAGAGAGGAGGCAGAGCCACCGCAAAAAATCAGGAATAAAAAAAAAGTTTTCTGCTGCTGTAGAGAAGAAGAACATAATGCGTTGAAGAACTGTCGCTAGTTCTGTCGGTGACGCAGCTGCTGAAGCAGTCTTATATCAACAGCGCCTGGAGTCCGTCTTTCTTTCATGTTCCCTTTTCCTTCTTCTGTAACGCAGAGAACACTTCTCTGTAACGCTTATAAGCGTCTCTGTTCTTCTGTGTTACTAGTTTTTCACTATTGTAAGCACCTTTTGAGCAATGAAAGTCTATTTTGAGTGTGTTTCCATTACAATGAGCTAATCACCATCACTGGGGAGACGGAGGAAGCCGTTCATCTAATAATTATGGTAACTTCTATTTTAATTATATTTATTCTATAATTATTTTATTATTAATTGTTTGAATTAAAATTGAAAAAATGGTTTTTCTCAAATAATTGTGTTTTCTTCTGATGGGTCATACTTGGTTTTTAAACTCTTGATGTCTCATGCTCTTGATTAACAATTATTCTTTCAAAAACCTATCTTTGGCATATTTAGATTAAATTGAATATAAGAATTGTTAGATGTTACCACTGAAGTATTGGTTAATGGTGGAATCTTAATCCCAAGTTTTTCTTCATCCATTTTAAAAATTAAATTGTTTTAATTCTCTTTATTTTCTGTTATTAAAAATTAGGTCTAGAAATTAAATCTTCACAAGTCCGAGAATCGAACCTAGTTTACCATTATAATAAAATCACATCAGTTGGTCCCCTCCTCTATGATTAGACCAAGTATAGGGGTCTCCATACCAAGAAACATCAGTAAGGCCTAAGTCTCTGATGGTCTGAGAAACATAATTATGTTTTTATTAGAACTAGAAGACCCACCTTCTTTCTCATTTTTATCTAAAATAGCATCAACATCACCAAGTATGATCTAGGGCAGATTATACTTTAAGGGAATATATTATACTGCAAACCATTGTGTTTTTCTTTTTATCTTCATCATAAATAACTCCATAGATACAAGTTAGGACCCATTTACCTACAAAAGCATCAATATGCAGAAGAAAAGAAACCATATTTTTTTTTTGAATAAGGTCAATAGTAAAACCAACTTTCCACAAGACACATAAGCCTCCATATAAGCCAACTGAGCTTTGAATCCAAAGGTTTAGGTAACCAAAATATTTTTGGGTAGTAGACATTTTTTTAAAGCCAGTTATGTTTCTGATAGTAAGATCAAATTTGGGGAATTGGGAGCAATTTCACTTTTAATGTGATCTTGAGTTAAAGGATGATCAATTCCTTGGACATTCCATGCCAAGATCTTCATATTCTACAGATTAATAGAAAACAAAAAAAAACTTCTTAAAACACAAAAGCCTAACAAAACACAACAAATTAACAAAATATAATAATCTATCAAAACACGAAAGACAATTAATTATTAAAGGTGGAAGAGAAGTTAAACTCATGGTGGGTTTGGTTATAAAATTCACAATTTCGAGGAGTTTATAATCCCATGGGATTACAAATTACCTAGGTTTAATAGAATTCTCTTGTTTTAAATTCCATGTAGTTGATAGAACATTTTTGCGTCTGATTTGTCTCAATTCTATATTTTGATGGAACTCAATTTTGTATTAATATTTTATATATTTGTAGTGTTTTTGGGAAATAAAATTCCTTGAAAAAATCGGCTCGAAAAATTACTAAAGGCACCCCTAGATTGGATATGGACACCCAGTGGATAAAGGAACCAACATATTGGATAGGGGAACCCCCTTCTTCTTCACGAGAGAAGTAGATTTTGGTGGGAAAATGAACTTTGAAAATTCAGAGTTTTTGGATTTGATTTAGGGGAGATTCAATCGCTGGATTTGGTTATGATGGATCTGTTTGGGCTAAACAAAAATGGTATGGTTGTTGGATTCAATCAAATTGGGCCAGATACTCGGGTTGGAGTAAAATAGAGCACGCAAATTTTTCGGGATTTTTCTGAGTTATTTTTGGAATTTACGTGTGGCTGGAGGGAGTTGGAAGCAATCTCAAACGTGCTGGTGTCGTGTTTGGATGATCTTGAACACTTCAGACACGTGAAGGAGAATAAAAAGGAATTATTCCATAGTCTGGCCATGGAGAATAAAAGCAATTAATGAAGATTATCTCGTGTGATTTGGAGTCCTTTTGTGTATAAATAGGTTGCTAGGGTCACAGAAGAGGATATCGAGAGTTTGGGGTTGAACAGAGAGTGAGAATCGAAAAATAATCAAGTTGCAGACACTCTACCGCCGCTAGTGACGAAGAGAAGAAGAACTTCGTCATAGAAGCCAATAACAACGTCATAAAAGAGACAGTTGTCTTTTCTTTTCCATTCAGCGACAGAGAACATCTTTTGTAACGTTTATAAACGTCTAAATTTTCTGTGTCAAATACCTTTCTTGTTGTAAACACCTTTTTGAGCAATGAATACAAATTTTAAGCGTGTTTCCAACATGAGGAACTAAACCCCATTGCTGAGGCAATAATTATGTGATAATATTTATTTAATTAATTTATACAATTCTTTTATAATTATTTGCCTTGGTTAAAAATTTATTTAATGATTTTTATTAAATAATTGTGATTTCTTTTGATGGTACATGCTTGGCCTAAGGTTTTTGATGTTCCATGCTTTCGATATACAATTGTTATTTTGAAAATCTACTTGTTGCATTATTTTAGAATCAAATTAAACGTATGAATCACATAATTATAATTATTGAATTAAATCACTTTAAAAATTGGAAAATAGTGGAATCTTAGCCTCAGTTTTCTCTCAACCTTGTTATCAATTTTATTTGAGTTTTGCTATTTTTAGTCTTAGTAATTAGGTATAAATCCAAAACTTCACAAGTCTTGAACGAACTTATTTACCACTGTCTACAAAACCCATGAATTTTTGGCGTCACCGACGCGGACTTGTTTTTAGATTTTTTTTTAAGGTTTAGGTTTAGTTTTAGTTTTTAGTAGTTTTATATTTTTTATTCTTTTGTTCTATTTTATGTTTGTTGGGTATTTCTCTTTTGCTATAGGGTTTGGATCAAAACGAAAAGGAATTGAGCCAAAAGACTTGGAGTTAAAGTTAAAGCAAAAAGAACGGAGAAAAAGACACAAACTTTTTATATTTAGATTTTATTTATTAGTTTTTTTGTTTTTTATTTTTATTTTCTTTTGGATATTCATATCTGTTGCTTGCTTGTTTAGTATTTTATATATTATTTTAAAAAAAAGAAAACATAAGTGCACACTCCAGTTGCATCTTTCGCCAGACACCGATTTTTAGGAAAACTTGTGGGATAATAAGGTGAACCCCCTGGGGGTTATCATCCGAAACACCACAAACCCCAGCCTTGTACCTTTACCAGTCTTTGAATGTAGGTATATTTTACTACGGTAACCCAAGCCTACCTAAAATAGTGAACCCCAGTATATGCATGTGCACAGTTTCTTGCTAGACACTAGTAGTTCTTGCTTGTGTATGCCTCGTTGGATTCATGTAGGAAATAGACTTGAAGAAAACGACCAATTTTGTTTAAGTCCAGCCCGTTACACGGATTTAGGTGGTACATCTGTTTTTGACGAAATGGGTGAGCGTGAGGTCCAGGTAAACAAAACCCTAAGATATCGTATGAACCCATTTAAAGTAATACGTGAACCAGAAATAGTTACATACCAGCCACTACTGTCAAATTTGATATTAAACCTGGGACAATTGGCATGCTTCGAACATTTAGGGGGTTAGAGAATGAGATCCCATATACCCACATAAGAGACTTTGAAATGATTTGTGACATAATGAGTTATCCGAATGTCCCTAAAGATGTGCTTAGGTTGTGTTTGTTTCCCTTCTCTCTTGATGAAAAAGCCAAAGAATGGTATCATTTTATTCCTTCTAAAACAATCACCACCTGGGATGGTCTTGTAGAGTTTTTTGTTAAGAATTTTTACCTACACCATAGGACTGCTGCTGCTCGTCAGTCCATTCAGACCTTTAAGCAGAAATTAGGTGAAAACCTACATGAGTATGTAGAAAGGTTTAATGAATTATTATACTAGTGTCCACATCACGGCTTTGAAAAATCATATATAGCCCAAATCTTGTATGAGTGCCTAAATAGTGAAACCCGTATGCAGGTGGAAACAATGAGTGGTGGAAAATTCACCCATCAGGACCCAGATACATGTTTTGACTCGTTTATCGAGTTAGCTGAGCAAACTAGGCAATGGGCTTCGACGAGAGAACCATAAATATCTAGGAGTTCTATCCATAGGGTCGATAGAGTTGATAATGGGTCAGATACCCTTAGGCGTCTAGAGGCCTTAGAGATGAATCAAGGATCAAAAATGCTAGATATGAAGAGCAAGCCTATGCTATTTATAACAACTCTAGGTTTGAAAACTGATAGACACATTTTTGTGTCTAATTCGCTCTCAACTTTTATAGTGTTAGAACTAATTTTATACTAATATTGTGTTTTTATGTATTTATAGGTATTTCTGGAAAATAAACATTGTTGGAAAAATTAGCTCGAAAAACTACTAGAGGCACCCAGAATTGATAAAGACACCCACCAAGAATTTATAAAGGAACCCATATCGTGGATTATGTGCACTCATTCATTTTCAATTTCAAAAGATTTTGAAGGGAGAATATCTTCACGTAACTGTGAAGATTTCAGAAATTTTTTTACGGGTTGTTTTGAGGAGATAAAGCAAGATACTATCTTGCCATTACCATGGAGAGATATTATACGATTGGAAGATCACGAAATCAAAACACAAGCTAAAATCAAATCACACAACTTATGAGAAAATATTCCCGCGTATCATTCTCTGTGAATGAATATTTTTTGAGATTTAATGAGTTATAATGTATAAATAGAGGTGCTGGGAAGTCACACGGGGTAGAGAGAGGATTGGGAAGAGCTTAGAATACGCAGAGAAGCCATATAAATCAAAATAGAGATATTCTGCTGCTGGTGCTGTGAGAGAGAAGAGGAAGAACATAAGGTTGGTGAGAAGCATCGCTGATAGTGTTGCTGAAGCAGTCGTACTTCAACAACACCAGAAGTCCGTACTTTTCTTTCGTGTTCATTTCTTTCTTTTGTAACGCTGGGAACACTTCTATGTAACGCTTATAAGCGTATCAAATACCCTGTGTTACTACTATTTCCCCATTGTAAGCATCATTTGAGTTATGAAATACATTTTTGAGGGTTTTTCCAAAACAATAATGAGCTAATTATCATCACTGGGGCGACGGAGGAAGCTATGTCTCCAATGATTAAGTGGTAACTTCTATTTTATCTATGTTTTACAATTCGTTTATCATTAATTGCTTTGAATTAAATTGAAAAAAATGGGTTTTCTTAAATAATTGTGTTTTCTTTTGATGAGTCATGCTGAGTTTACTTCTTTTGATGTTTCATGCTTTCGATTTACAATTATTCTTCTAAAAACTTAATTTTGGCAATACTTAGAATAACTTGAATACATGAATTGTAAGATTTTATCACTTGAAACATTGGTTAATGGTGGAATCTTATCCCTTGTTCTTCCTATCAATTTTAAATCAACTTTGTTTTAATTTTTAGTCATAAAAATTAGGTCTAGAAATCGAATATTCACAAGTCTGAGAATCAAACCCTTTTTACCACTATTCTAAAATCATACCAATTTTAGGCGCCGCCGACGCGGACTTGTTTTTAGGTTTAGAGTTTTAGATTTATTTTTAGGTTTTTATTTTTGTTTTTAGTATTACTTTAACTTTGTTCTATTTTACGTTTCTTTGAGGGTTTTTTTTTTTTTGCTACAGGTTTGGATCTTGGATTGAAAGGAAATGAAGCCAAAGAATTTGGTGATTAAAGACTTGAAGTTAAAGTTAAGGATTTGGAGTTAAAAGTTAAAGATTAAAGAAAGGAGAAGAAGACAAAGACTTTTACTTTTAGATTTTGTTTTTATTAATTAGATTTATTTTGTTTAGAAAATTGTATTAGAAATTTTTATTATTTTTGTAATTTTTCTTTTATTTTGGACACATTTTGGACTTTATTTTGGACTTTGGACATTTTATTTAAACCCTACGGAAGGGTAATTTAAATATAAACTGCTACAGGGAAGGACGACAATTACGATATTGTATCGGCCCCTCGGGTTCGCACACTGACACAGGAGTCGGTGGCCCGAGTCGACTACAACCGATTCATCCCCCGTCTGGTACGGGAGGTAAGACTCGATCAACCCATGAATCCCCTGCAAGTGGGTTTACTGTATTCCTTCGTATGCATATATGTTGAGGAATTGGAAACGGAATTTATTTTCTAGTAAAGGGCAGAAACTGGACATATAAGGTAAGGGTTCGGATTTCATCACCGTATCCTTTCTGCCCGCCTTAGGAACACGTTACCTAACGAGAACCTAAGCCTAAAATTTGACTAGAAAGAGACCGATAGGGCATCGAGCTTATTGGAAAATCTTTCAAAATGATTGTATTGGTTACTTTGTTAGCTTAACTTAAAGTTCAGGAAGATTTATTTTAAGTTGATAGAGCCGCCTTGTAACCCAGGGAAAAGTTACAAAAGAGGCAGGTTTATCAAAGCTCCTTAGAGCTTATCCTGCTTCTATTCGACTTAATCTAATTCAGATCGTTTTGAGGGATTCGCTAAAACTGTAACTAATTGCCTATTGGAAGAATAAAAGCTGGTCTAGAAACAATCTAAGTGGAGCCATCATGATTTTTGTTTGCTAGATTTTCAATAGGTTTGATTTGGTTGAGCCGGCCTTGTTTGTGTTTCTTTAGAATTCCCTTCCGATTAGGAGTTATTTCATGCCCAGTGAGCGTGCCTGGAGAAGAGATTCTATTGGTCGTTTGATCAGTGACGGAAGTAGAAACTCTGCCTTTGAAATTGAGAATTTAGGAAACCCTTCTTTTGAGAGCCGAAACTTTAGTTTTAAGAATTTGTCTCTCAGTGAGGAAGTTATTCCTAATTTTCTAGTTGTGCTAGAAATGACAACCTTGAAAGCTTTGTTGAATCCTACTAGGACTTCTCGTCCATCATGTATCAAGTTAGCTGAAACTCAAGCAAACTATGAGTTGAAACCTGGGACCATACAGATGCTCCCACTCTTCTTAGGGAAAGAAATGAAAACCCTTACTTTCACATTAGGGAATTTGAAGAAATATGTAGTACCCTAAAAATTCACAACATGTCTGATGAAGCTTTGAAACTTAGGTTATTTCCTTTTTCCGTGAGAGACAATGCCAAATCTTGGTTATATAGTTTGCCATCTGAATCCATATAGACATATGAATAACTTACCGCTGCCTTTTTATCTAAATTTTTCCCTAGGCACAAGATATCATCTCTTAGGAAAGAAATTTCCACATTTGTGCAGCAAGAAGGAGAATCTTTGTATAGGTATTTGGAAAGGTTCAACGATTTAGTAGAACAATGTCCCCAACACGGTTTAGAAGATCTTAGACTAGTCCAGATCCTTTATGAAGGGCTAGATTATCCAACAATGACCATGGTGAGTCACTGTGTACATGGAGTTTTGACAGTAAAACTGTTGATGAGGCAAAGACATTTTTGTATGAAATTTCCGAAAAGACCCATCAATGGGAATGTAGTAAGGAACTCCAGAGAAAAATTCTACTGAGCAGAGGTAATGTCAATAGGGTAGATGGAATTCTTGAATCAAATGCCAAAATTACAGCTATAACAAAAAGGTTAGAAGCCTTAGAATTAAGTCAATCTAGTCGTGGAATAGACCCCAAATCATATTGGGAAGGACAGACTGTTGAAGAGCAAGCCCATGCTCTTTATAATAACACTAGATATGATAACCGTCAGAAGTTTGATCCATATTCAGAAACCTATAACCCTGGTTGGAGAAACTATCCAAATTTTTCTTGGTCTAAGGGCCAAAATCAAGGTCAGTTTAGTAACCCTCAGGTTCCCCCAGGTTTTGGTTACACTAAGAATTCTTCTGGTACAACAAAATTTCTGAATCCGTTAGAAAAGACGGTCATGAGTTTAGCAGATATTGTCGCCACAATAGCTCTAAGCACTAAAGATTTACAGCAGAACACTAAAGAGTTTCAGCAGTATGTCAATCAAAGTTTACGAGAAAATCAAAAGATTTTTCAGGCTAACAGTCAGGCAATTTCCAATTTAGAAAACCAGGTTGGTCAAATCGATGAGTCTTTGAGAGAAAGAGAAAAAGGCAAGTTCCCTAGTCAACCACAACCCAACCATAGAGGAGTTCATGAGTTATCTTATGGTGAAAAATCATCAAACCATGTGAATTCAAATAAAACCCTTAGAAGTGGTAGAGTAGTCGACAATAAGGTACCTTGCCCGATATTGAACATGATGTAGTTCACCATTCTGAGCCTATAGTTGAAGAGACTGATAAAGTCTCTAAAAAGTGCAATGCGGTTCCCGCTGAACCCGATTTTGTGCTCAAAGCCCCATTCCCACAACTTCTAGTACCAAATAGGAAAGAATCCAACTTTAATGATATATTGGAGATTTTTAAGCAAGTCAACATCAATCTTCCTTTATTAGATGCAATTAGGCAGATTCATACTTATGCCAAGTTCCTTAAGGATCTTTGTACGCGAAAGCGAAAGCTTAATGTACAGAAGAAAGCCTTTTTAGCTAGTCATGTGAGTTCAATTATCCAGAACAATACAACTCTTAAGTACAAAGACCCAGGTTCCCCAACCATTTCTTGCACAATAGGTAACTACCGTGTTGCAAGAGCATTACTTGACTTAGGAGCCAGTGTGAACTTACTACCGTACCATGTGTACCTCCAGCTAGGACTTGGTGATTTGAAACCTACTCAGATAACCCTGCAGAAAGCTGATAGGTCTGTGAAAATTCCTCGTGGTGTCATAGAGGATGTTCTTATTAAGGTTGATAAGTTTATTTGTCCAGTATATTTTGTTGTCCTTGATACCCAACCTGTCCCTGACCCATAGAATCAGATACCTGTGATATTAGGTCGCCCGTTTTTAGCTACATCTAATGAGATCATTAACTGTCGAAATGGTAATATGAACTTATCTTTTGGTAATCTGACTATTGAGCTAAATATTTTCAATATTAGTAAGCAACCACCTGAGTTAGATGACCCGAGCATTGAAGAGGTGTACATGATGGAAATATTAGTTCAAGAGTCATTACCAAACATCTTATCTGAAGATACACTAGAGAATTGTTTAACCCATTTTGGCTTTGAAGATGTTAGCACCATTGATCAAGTGAATGCTCTGTTAGACTCTACCACTGTGTTAGATACTAATAGATGGAAAGCTAAGTTCGAACCACTACCAGTTTCTAGTTCTACCTTAATTCCTTCTTTAGAAAAGCCTCATAAGTTGGGCCTCAAACCATTACCAGATACTCTGAAATATGTGTTTTTAGGCCCATCCGAGACTTTACCTGTAATTGTAGCATCCGACTTGGATAGTAATCAGGAAAGTAGGCTGGTGACCGTACTTCAAGACAACAAGGAAGCTTTAGGGTGGACTTTAGCAGACATTAAGGGTATAAGTACTACTATTTGTATGCATCAGATTCATTTAGAGGATGACACCAAACCTTTTAGGGAGATGCAACGTCGACTGAACCCTAACATGAAAGAAGTAGTTCGAACTGAGGTGCTTAAGTTGTTAGATGCGGGTATTATCTACCCCATTTCAGATAGTAAGTGGGTTAGCCCCGTTCAGGTTGTTCCCAAGAAATCAGGTATCACTGTAGTCCAGAATGAAAACAATGAATTAATCCCAACTCGAGTGACCACGGGGTGGCGTTTTTGTATTGACTATAGAAAATTGAACAAGGTCACAAGGAAGGATCACTTTCCCCTTCCTTTCATCGACCAAATGCTAGAGCGATTATCTGAACATAGTCATTATTACTTGTTAGATGGCTACTCTGGTTATAATCAGATTGTTATTGCCCCAGAAGACCAAGATAAAACTAATTTTACCTGTCCCTTTGGTACCTTTGCGTATAGACGCATTCTTTTCGGGTTATGTAATGCACCCTCTACTTTTCAACGTTGCATGATGAGTATATTCTCTAACATGGTACAACGATTTTTAGAAGTCTTTATGAATGATTTTTCAGTGTTTGGTTCATCTTTTGATGAGTGCTTGCATCATTTGACATTAGTGTTGACCAGATGTAAGAAAAATAATTTAGTGCTTAATTGGGAGAAATGTCATTTCATGGTTCGATCAGGAATTGTTTTAGGGCATATCGTATCTTCTAAGGGTATAGAGTTAGACAAAGCCAAAGTTGACCTTATTAAGAATTTACAGGTTCCCAAAACCGTAAGAGATATTAGGTCATTCTTAGAGCATACAGGTTTTTATCGTTGATTCATTAAGGATTTTAGCTTGATTTCTAGACCTCTTTGCAATTTGCTTGCAAAAGATGTTAAGTTTGTCTTTGATGATGCTTGTTTAGAGTCTTTTGAGAAGCTTAAGACTTTACTCACTACCGCCCCCATAGTCCAGGCACCTAACTGGAACCTACCCTTTGAAATTATGTGTGATGCTTCAGATTATGCTATTGGTGTTGTGCTAGGTCAACGAGAAAACAAATTACTTCATGTGATTTACTATGCTAAGAAAATTCTGAATGATTCCCAACTAAACTACACCACCACAGAAAAGGAATTGTTAGCCATTGTGTTTGCCTTAGACAAGTTTAAATCATATCTCTTAGGTTCTAAGGTCATAGTCTTTACTGATCATGCTGCTTTGAAGTATTTTCTGTCCAAGAAGGATACTAAACCTAGATTGATTAGATGGATCCTTTTGTTACAAGAATTTTCTCTATAAATTAGAGACAAAAAGGGTGCAGAGAATGTAGTAGCGGACCACTTGTCTAGGCTTGTTTTTAATTTCCCTGATGATTCCCCTCCTGTGAGGGATAATTTTCCTGATGAACAACTTTTCCTTGTTTCCCAATTACCTTGGTATGCGAATATAGTGAACTATCTTATTACTGGTCGAATGCCCCAACATTGGGGTAAACAAGATCGTTCTAGGTTTTTATCCGAGGTTAAGCATTTTTTTTGGGATGATCCTTATCTATTTAAGTATTGTCCAGACCAGATTATTAAGAGATGTATACCTGAGAGTGACCAGTCCCGTATTATTTCCTTTTGCCATGATCATGCTTGTGGGGGTCATTTTAGTACTAAGAAAACCGCTGCTAAGATATTGCAGTGTGGATTCTATTGGCCTTCGGTGTTTAAAGACACCCACCATTACTGTGTTACTTGTGAGCGTTGCCAGAAGTTAGGATCCATTTCTCGAAGAAATATGATGCCTTTGAACCCTATTATAGTTATTGAGGTCTTTGATGTGTGGGGCATTGATTTTATGGGTCTTTTTCCTAATTCTTTTGGTTATTTTTACATCCTTGTCGCTGTGGACTATGTTTCTAAGTGGGTTGAGGCGGTTTCGTGTAGAACAAATGACCACAAGGTTGTGGTCCAGTTTTTGAATGATAACATATTTGCACATTTTGGTACACCGCGGGCTATAATTAGTGATGGAGGGTCGCACTTTTGTAATCGGCCATTTAGGTTTTTGATGAAGAAATATGATATTACCCACAAAGTAGCTACCCCATATCACCCACAGACTAGTGGTCAAGTAGAGGTTTCCAACAGGGAGATAAAACGTATTTTAGAAAAAACAGTTAATCCTAATCGGAAAGACTGGTCATTGAGGCTTATTGATGCCTTATGGGCTTACTGTACTACGTTTAAGACCCCCATTGGAATGTCACTTTATCATCTAGTTTTTGGCAAGGCATGTCACCTACCTGTCGAGATAGAGCATAGAGCATATTGGGATGTAAAGCAACTTAATTTATCGCTTGACAAGGCAGGAGCTCACAGGAAGCTCTAGCTCAATGAGTTGGAAGTGATTCGTAGAGATGCATACGTTAGTGCTAAGGAGTGTAAGGACAAAATGAAACTTGTGCATGATAGAAATATTTTAAGAAAATCATCTTCTTCGGGTCAAAAAGTTCTTCTGTATGATACCCGTTTGCATCTATTCCCCGGGAAGTTGGCTCTCGGTGGACGGGTCCTTTTATAGTCCGTACTGTTTATCCTCATGGTGCTATTGAGATTGAGACACTGGATGGTAGTAATTCTTCAAAGGTTAACAGTCATAGATTGAAACCCTCTTTAGAGCCTTTTCCTTCATGTGATATTGAGGAGGTCCCTCTGGAGGACCCTGCTTACCTTGATTGACCATCAAGGATGTTGTTGTACATTAGTATGTTTTTGTAGGTTTTGTTTTTATTTTTCTGTCTCATTCTCCAAAGAAGGATTGTTACGCTTCGCCCAGGTACTATCTTTCTGACTTACCTTTTTATTCCTCTAGTTACCTATATTTTTGGTATTGCTCTTAAATTTGAAACATTGAGGACAATGTTAGGTTTAAGTTTGGGGGTAAGGGAGAAACTTTTAGTTGAAATAATAAAACTCCAAACTTTAGAAACTTATGAACAATTCAGGGTGAAACTAACCATTCTAGGTAGATGGAAACTTAGCTTTTTTTCCTATAGGAATTGGTGTACCCATCTAAATGGTCTATTCATAAAAGGATACCTAACTCAGGTGTTAGAAATAACATGATAGTTGTCACCATATATTGGAATCTATCTTGACCATGTCACCTTCTGTTTTTATTTTTGCAATTTTTGTGTTTCTCTAAGTGATTTGGTAGGGCACCAATATCAAATTTTTATCACCGCCAGGATGAAGTGTTTGAGATCAAGCCCTATTATTGTATTAGTTAGACCATTATTCAATAATAAAAAATAATAATAAAAAAATAAAATAATGATAATTGACACTTCGATAGCAATATATGTGTGTTCTCCCTGTCTCCGCCGCCTAAGCAAGCGTGGAATGCAGGATCCATGAGAACTATCATGTACGATGATGATAAGGAGCATGCGCTTGGATTCATTTGATCCAATCATGTTGTCAATACATTTAAAATATTTTCAATGAATCGACCACTGGGACCCTTGTATATACTAGCTGAATCGATATTAGTTTAAGGAATAAGACTAGTGGGAGCGTATTTCAAGCCATTCATCATGGCACTGACCTTCAGACAGATATGGGAAACACCGTTCACCTTAGTCAACACACACAAACTTCATTTTGTCGATATCCATCTTCTAAATCTTTTCATGTGATTGTACTTTGATATATTCTGAGTATTGTGGTTGGTCGACTATCTAAGTGGAGTTTTGAATTCTTTTATGAATTTTAATATGCTGAGTGAAAACTCGTGTACAACAGTTGGACTCATATAGGGTAATGATTCCCATAGCAAAAGAATTTTGTAGCCAACTAAATAGCTTGTTTAGTGTTTACCCTTAATCGTTCACAGGTAGCTAGAATTTGGAGTAAAGGTTTTGTGGGTACACCTCTTGTAAACCCTCACGAGACAAAACTCGTCCACTAGGGACACCTAGGGGTTCAAAGGCTTGTTGCACACGCTAAGTGCAATCGTGATACCTGCGACAGTGAGTTAGGATTTTCTAGATTAAATTTGCTCGATGACTAGCAAATAATAAGTTTGGGGGTATTTGATAGACACATTTTTGTGTCTAATTTGCTCTCAACTTTTATAGTGTTTGAACTCATTTTATACTAATATTGTGTTTTTATATATTTATAGTTATTTCTGGAAAATAAACATTGTTGTAAAAATTAGCTCGAAAAACTACTAAAGGCACCCATAATTAATAAAGACACCCACCAAGAATTTATAAAGGCACCCATATCGTGGATTATGGGCACTCATTCATTTTCAAATCAAAAGATTTTGGCGGGAGAATCACTTCACGTAACTGTGAAGATTTCAGAAATTTTTTTACGGGTTGTTTTGAGGAGATAAAGCAAGATACTATCTTGCCATTACCATGGGGAGATATTATATGATTGGGAGATCACGAAATCAAGATAGAAGTTAAAATCAAATCACGCAACTTATGAGAAAATATTCCTGCGTATCATTCTCCGTGAATGAAGATTTTTCGAGATTTAATGAGTTGTAATGTATAAATAGAGGTGCTGGGAAGTCACACGGGGTAGAGAGAGGATTGGGAAGATCTTAGAATACGCAGAGAAGCCATAGAAATCAAAACAGAGATATTCTGCTGCTGCTGCTGTGAGAGAGAAGAGGAAGACATAAGGCTGGTGAGAAGCGTCGCTGATAGTGTTGCTGAAGCAATCGTACTTCAACACCAGAATCTGTACTTTTCTTCTGTGTTCATTTCTTTCTTCTGTAACACAGGGAACACTTCTCTGTAACGCTTATAAGCGTATCAAATACCCTGTGTTACTACTGTTTCACCATTGTAAGCATCATTTGAGCTATGAAATACATCTTTGAGGGTTTTTCCAATACAATAATGAGCTAATCATCATCACTGGGGCGACAGAGGAAGCTATATCTCCAATGATTAAGTGGTAACTTCTATTTTATCTATGTTTTACGATTCGTTTATCATTAATTGCTTTGAATTAAATTGAAAAAAATGATTTTTCTTAAATAATTGTGTTTTTTTTTATGAGTCATGCTGGGTTTACTGCTTTTGATGTCTCATGCTTTCAATTTACAATTATTCTTCTAAAAACCTAATTTTGGCAATACTTAGAATAACTTGAATACATGAATTGTAAGATTTTATCACTTGAAACATTGGTTAATGGTGGAATCTTAGCCCTAATTCTTCCCATCAATTTTAAATCGACTTTGTTTTAATTTTCTTTATTTTTAGTCATTAAAAATTAGGTCTAGAAATCGAATCTTCACAAGTCTGAGAATCAAACCCTTTTTACCACTATTCTAAAATCATACCAAAAACCGACAGAAATATGACCTATATTCTGAAACCTATAACCCTTGTTGGAGAAACCATCCTAATTTTTCATGGTCTAAGGGCCAGAATCAAGGCCAGTTTAGTAATACTCAGACTCCCCCAGGTTTTGGCTACACTAAGAATCCTTTAGGTACATCCCAGTCTCAGAACACTCAGATAAGAAAATCATAAGCTTAGAAGAATCTCTTTCCATGTTAGCTCTGAGTACTACAAAGATTAATCAAACTATTAAGGGGATACTTCAGACTAACACTCAGGCCATTTCCAATTTACGAAACCAGTTTAGTCAGTTGAATGAATCTTTGAGAGAAAAAGGCAAGTTTCCTAGTCAGACACAACCCAATCCTAGAGGAGTTCATGAAGTATCTTCTGGAGAGAAAACGTCCAATCATGTAAACTCTATTATAACCCTTAAGAGTGGTCGAGTGGTAGACAATAAGGTAACCATGCCCGATAGTGAACATGTTGTAATTCACCCTTCTGAGCCAGTAACTGAAGAGACTGATGGAGTATCTAAAGAGTCTAAAGTGGTTCTTGAGAAATCTGATTTTGTGCCCAGAGCCCCATTCCCACAATTTCTAGTACCAACTAAGAAGGAATCCAACTTTAATGATGTATTAGAGATTTTTAAGCAAGCCAACATAAAATTTCCTTTATTAGATGCAATCAGGCAGATTTCTACTTATGCCAAGCTCCTTAAGGATATTTGTACGCGAAAGCGAAAGCGTAGTGTATAGAAGAAAGCCTTTTTAGCTAGTCATGTAATTTCAATTATCCGGAACAACACAACTCCTAAGTAAAAATACCCAGGTTCCCCTACTATTTCCTGCACAATAGGTAACTACCGTGTTGAGAAAGCGTTACTTGACTTAGGATCCAGTGTGAACTTACTCTCGTACCATGTGTACCTCCAGTTAGGACTTGGTGACTTAAAACCTAACCAGATAACTCTTCAGTTAGCTGATAGGTCTGTGAAGATTCCTCGTTGTATTGTCGAGGATATTCTTATTGAGGTCGATAGGTTTATTTATCATGTGGATTTTGTTATCCTAGATTCCCAACCTGTCCCTGACCCAAAAAACCAGATACCTGTGATATTAGGTAGCCCGTTTTTTGATACATCTAATGCGATCATTAACTGTCCAAATGGTATTATGAATTTGTCTTTTGGTAATATGACTATTGAGATGAATATTTTCAATATTAGTAAGCAACCTCCTGAGCTGGATGACACGTACATCGAAGAGGTAAACATGATAGGAACATTAGTTCAGGAGTCATTACCAAACATCTTATCCGAAGATCCATTAGAGAGTTTTCTATCCCATTTTGGCTTATATTTTGACGATGATAGCACCATTGATCAAGTGAATGCTCTGTTAAACTCTACCCATATGTTAGATACTAATAAATGGAAATATAAGTTCGAACAACTACCGGTTTCTAATTCTACCTTAATTCCTTCTTTAGAAGAGCCTTATAAGTTGGACCTCAAACTATTGCCAGATACTCTTAAATATGTGTTTTTAGGCCCATCTAAGAATTTGCATGTAATTGTAGCATCCGAATTGGACAGTGATCAGGAAAGTAAGCTAGTGACCGTACTTCAATACAACAAGGAAGCTTTATGGTGGACCTTAGCAGGCATTAAGGGTATAAGTCCTACTGTTTGTATGCATCAGGTTTATTTAGAGGATGACACAAAACCTTCTAGGGAGATGCAACGTCGACTTAACCCGAACATGAAAGAAATAGTTCGAACTGAGGTGCTTAAGTTGTTAGATGCGGGTATTATCTACCCCATTTCAGACAGTAAGTGGGTCAGCCCCGTTAAGGTTGTTCCCAAGAAATCAGGTATCACTGTATTCCAGAATGATAATAAAGAGTTAATCCCAACCCGAGTGACCACGGGTTGGCGTGTTTGTATTGACTATAGAAAATTGAACAAGGTCACAAGGAAGGATCACTTTCCCCTTCCTTTCGTCGACCAAATGCTAGAAAGATTATCTGGAATAGTTATTATTGCTTGTTAGATGGCTACTCTGGTTATAATCATATTGTTATTGCCCCAGAAGAGCAAGACAAAACCACTTTTACCTCTCCCGTTGGTACCTTTGTGTATAGACGCATGCCTTTCGGGTTGTGTAATGCACCTGTTACTTTTCAGTATTGCATGATGAGCATATTTTCTGACATGGTAGAACGGTTTTTAGAGGTCTTTATGGATGATTTTTCAGTATTTGGTTCATCTTTTGATGAGTGCTTGCATCATTTGACATTAGTGTTGAATAGGTGTAAGGAAAAGAACTTAGTGCTTAATTGGGAGAAATATCATTTTATGGTTCAATCAGGAATTGTTTTAGGGCATATCATTTCGTCTAATGGTATAGAGGTAGAAAAAGCTAAAGTTGACCTTATTAAGAATTTACAGATTCCCAAAACCGTAAGAGATATTAGGTTATTCTTAGGGCATGCAAGTTTTTATCGTCGATTCATTAAGGATTTTAGCTTGATTTTTAAACCTCTTTGTAATATTCTTGCAAAAGATGTTAAATTTGTTTTTGATGATGCTTGTTTAGAGGCTTTCGAGAAGCTTAAGACTTTGCTCATTACCGCCCACATAGTCCATACACCTAACTAGAACCTACCATTTGAGATCATGTGTAATGCTTCAGATTATGTTATTGGTGTTGTGTTAGGTCAGAGAGAAAACAAATTACTTCATGTGATTTACTATGCCAACAAAACTTTAAATGATGCCCAAATGAACTACACCACCACTGTGAAGGAACTGTTAGCCATTGTTTTTTCCTTAGACAAGTTTAGAGCATATCTCTTAGGTTCCAAGGTTATAGACTTTACTAATCATGCTGCTTTGAAGTACCTTTTGTCGAAGAAGGATACTAAACCTAGATTGATTAGATGGATCCTTTTGTTACAAGAATTTTCTCTAGAATTTAGAGACAAAAAGGATGGAGAAAACGTAGTAGCAGAACATTTGTATAGGCTTGTTGTTGATTCTCCCGATGATTCTCCTCCTATGAGAGATAGTTTTCCTGATGAACAAATTCATTGTTTCCCAATTACCTTGGTTTGCGAATATAATAAATTATCTTGTTACTGGTCGAATGCCTCAAAATTGGGGTAAACAAGACCGTTTTAGATTTTTAGCCGAGGTAAAACATTTCTTTTGGGACGATCCTCATTTGTTTAAGTATTGTCCAAACTAGATAATTAGGAGATGTATACCTGAAAGTGACCAGGCCAGTATTGTTTTCTTTTGTCATGATCATGTTTGTAGAGGTCACTTTAGTGTTAAGAAGACTGCTGTTAAGATATTACAGTGTGGATTATACTCGCCGTCATTGTTTAAAGACTCCTACATTTATTGTGTTGCTTGTGAGCACTGCCAAAAGTTAGGAACCATTTCCTGTAGAAATATGTTGCCTTTGAAACCTATTTAAGTTATTGAGGTATTTGATGTGTGGGGCATTGAATTTATGGGTCAATTTCCTAATTATTTTGGTAATCTTTACGTACTTGTCGCTGTTGACTATGTCTCTAAATGGGTTGAGGCGGTTTCATGTAAAACAAACGACCACAAGGTTGTGGTCCAGTTTTTGAATGATATCATATTTGCACGTTGTGGTACACTGCGAGCTATAATTAGTGATGGAGGGTCACACTTTGGTAATCGACCGTTTAAGCTTTTGATGAAGAAATATGGTATTACCCACAAAGTAGCTACCCCCTATTACCCACAGACTAGTGGTCAAGTAGAGGTTTCCAACAGGGAGATAAAACATATTTTATAGAAAACACTTAATCCTAATCGGAAAGACTGGTCATTGAGGCTTACTGATACCTTATGGGCTTACCGTACTGCGTTTAAGACTCCCATTGGAATATACCTTATTGTCTAGTTTTTGGCAAGGTATTACACCTTCCTGTTGAGTTAGAACATACAAAATATTGGGCTGTAAAGCAGTTTAATTTTTCTCTTGACAAGGTAGTAACTCACAGAAAACTCCAGCTCAATGAGTTGGAAGAGATTCGTAGAGATGCATACGATAATGCTAAGGAGTATAAGAACAAAATGGAACTTGTACATGATACATATTTTAAGAAAGTCATTTTCTCCAGGTCAAAAAGTTCTTTTGTAAGATACTCATTTGCATCTATTTCCCGGGAAGTTACGCTCTCGGTGGACCGGTCCTTTTGTGTTCCACAGTGTTTTTCCTCATGGTGCTATTGAAATTGAGACTCAAGATGGTAACAGTACTTTCAAAATTAATGGTCAGAGATTGAAACCATTTTTAAATCCTTTTTCTGCAGGTGATGTTGAGGAGGTCCCTGATAGACACATTTTTGTGTCTATATTGTTCTCAATTCTTTGTTTTGTTAGTGCTCAATTTGGTACTTATTGTGTGATTTTATGTGGTTGTAGGTATTTTTGAGAAATAAACATTTGTGGAAAAATTGGCTTAAAAATGATAAAAGCACTTGAGAAAAATTACTAAAGGCACCCAGAAAATTGATAAAGGCACCTGCATTTTGGATAAGGACACCTCTCCTATTTGGTTCAAATCCGGAAAAAGAGGGAAACCAATTCTATTACACGTGAAGAGGCCTGAGTTGTTTGGGAGTCGATTTTTAAGGGATTTGAAGGTGTTTTTGAGTTACCAAATTGGAGAAACAAGCAAGACAGATCAAAACACGTCAGTATAAGTATTTTCAGGCCGAAAAACAAGTTCAAAATCCCATTTACAGTCGGAAAAGGGAACTCTTCCCTGTTTCGGATAATCAAGAATCTGAGTTTGATTTGGATTGTATTTTGGGTTCTTATCGATTTAGGAGGAGTTATTAGGGTTTACTAAACCTATAAATAACAAAGAGGAGGAAGAAAAATCAGGTTGGGAGGCTCGGAAGAAAACATGAGAAAAAAAGAAAAGTGTTGCTAGTGAAGAACAGGGATACGGCGACGATTCCTTCAACCCATCTACAACGGATATCTTCATCTTTGTAACGTTTATCTTCAGTTGCAACGGTTTCTTCAACCCATTATCAACGTTTATCTTCGCTTTGCAACATTTATCTTCAAGCTCAACTGTAACAGTTAACCTGTAACGCGTATAAACGTTGCAGATTTCATGTTTTATTATTTTTAGCTTCTTTTCTTCTTCTCAAACACTTGAGCCATGTACCAATCTTTTGAGAGTGTTTTGAGCATGATGAGCTAAACCCAACCACTGGGAAAATGGAGGAAGTCATATTTCATGAATGAAGGTAACTATTTTTGATTCTTAATGACTTTTGCATTGATTTTTAATTGATTTATGATTTTTCTTAATTAGTTGTGATTTTGTTTGATGGTGTATGTTGGGGCTTAAGATCTTTTGATGCACCATGCTTGTGATTTACAGTTAATGTTTTAGAAATCTACTTTTGGCAAAGAAACAAAGTCAATAAAATAACTATAATTGTTAAAGAATCATTATAGAAATCATTCACAAGTGATTTTGGGGGAATCCTGAGTTCCAGTTCTTCCCACTATTATTAAAATCTTTTACTTTTTTTCTAGTTTAAATCAAAATTAGGTATAAAACGAATATTCACAAGTCTCAGCGAACGAACTATTTTTACCACTTTTCTGAAACGATCAGTTCCCATGGAGGACCCTGCTTACCTTGATTGACCATCAAGGTTATTGTTGTAAATTAGTAAGTTTCATAGGTTTTTGTTTTTATTTTCTTGTTTTATTTTCAGTCTTACTCTCCGGAGAAGGATTGTTACGCTTCACTCAGGTACTATCTTTCTGACTTATCTCTTTATTGCTCTTGTTACCTATATTTTTGAACTGCTCTTTAATTTGAAACATTGAGGAAAATGTTATGTTTAAGTTTGGGAGTAAGGGAGAAACTTTTAGTGTAATAATAAAAACTTCAAAATTTAGAAACTTGTGAACAATTCTGGATGACACTGACCATTCTAAGTAGATAGAAACAAACCTCTTTTCTATAGGAGTTGAGGGACCCAACTAAAGGGTCTATTCATAAAAGGACAGAGTTTAGGTGTTAGGAATAACATGATAGTCGTCACCATATCTCGAAGTCTACCTCGACCATATCACATTTTATTTTTATTTTACAATTTTATGTGTTTCTCTAAGTGATTTGGTGGGGCTCTAGGATCGAATTGTTATCGACGTTGGGATGAAGTAGAGTGATTGAGATAAAGCCCATTATTGTATTTTATTTAGACAAAAAAAATAAAAATAAAATAATAATAATAATAATAAGTAAATAATTGTTTTATTTTTAATAAATCGACCGCTGGGGCCCTTGTATATACCAGTTGAGTCGGTATTAGTATCATGCTTAGGACCAGTGGGAGCATATCTCAATCCATTATAACTCATCATAACACTGACCTTCAGACAGATATGGTTAACATCGTTCACTTTAGTCATCATATGCATCATTCATCACTTCCATATCCATCTTCTAAACCTATTCATGTGATTGAACTTTGATAGATCCCGAGTATTGTGGTCCATTGTACGACTTTCTGAGTAATGCTCTGTTTTCTTATATATGAATTTTAGTACGCTTGAGTAAAAACTCGTGTACAACAATTGGATTCAAAACAGGGTAATTCCTTCCATAGCCAAAGAATTTTGTATCTAACTAAATAACATGTTGAATTTAGTGTCTACCCTCAATCTTTCACAAGTATCTTGAATTTGGAGTAAAGGTTCTGTGGGTACATCTCTTGTAAACCCTCACGAGACAGAACTTGTTTACTAGGGCCACCTAGGGTTTAAAGGCTTGTTGCACACGCTAAGTGGAATCGCGATGTCTGCGACAGTGAGTTAAGATTTTCTAGATTAGATTTGCTCGAGGACTAGCAATAATAAGTTTAGGGGTATTTGATAGACACATTTTTGTGTCTGATTTGTCTCAATTCTTAATTTTGATGGAACTCAATTTTGTACTAATATTGTGTTTTTACGTATTTGTAGATGTTTTTGGGAAATAAACTTCCTTGAAAAAACCGGCTTCAAAAATTTACTAAAGGCACCCGGAAAATTACTAAAGGCACCCCTAGATTGGATATGGGCACCCCAATGGCTAAAGCCACCAGCGTATTGGATAGGGGGCACCCCCTTCTTCTTCACGAGAGAAGTAGATTTTGGCGGGAAAATGAACTTTGAAAATTCAGAGTTTCTGGATTCGATTTGGAGGAGATTCAATCGCTGGATTTGGTTAGGATGGATCTGTTTGGGCTAAACAAAGATGGTATGGCTATTGGATTCAATCAAATTGGGCCAGATAATCGAGTTGGAGTAAAACAGAGCATGGAAATATTCTCGGGATTTTTCTGAATTATTTTTGGAATTTGCGTGTGGCTGGAGGGAGTTGGAAGCAATATCAAACGTGTTGGTGTCGTGTTTGGATGATCTTGAACACTTCATACACGTGAAAGAGAATAAAAAGGAATTATTTCCATAGTCTGGCCATAGAGAATAAAAGCAATTAATAAAGATTATCTCGCGTGATTTGGAGTCCTTTGGTGTCTAAATAGGTTGCTAGGGTCACAGAAGAGGATATCGAGAGTTTGGGGTTGAACAGAGAGTGAGAATCGAAAAATAATCAAGTTGCAGACACTCTGCTGCTGCTAGTGAAGAAGAGAAGAAGAACTTCGTCGTAAAAACGAAGAACTTCGTCATAAAAGCCAATAACAACGTCATAAAAGAGACTGTGGTCTTTTCTTTTCCATTTAACGACAAAGAGCATCTTCTTTAACGTTTATAAATGTCTCAATTTTCTGTGTCAAATACCTTTCTTTTTGTAAACACCCTTTTGAGCAATGAATACAAACTTTAAGCGCGTTTCCAACATGATGAGCTAAACCGCATTGCTGAGGCGATGGAGGAAGCTATTTTTCCAATAATTATTGATTTAATGATTTTTATTAAACAATTGTGATTTCTTTGATGGTACATGCTTGGCCTAGGATTTTTGATGTTCCATGCTTTCAATATATAATTGTTATTTTGAAAATCTACTTGTTGCATTATTTTAGAATCAAATTAAAAATATGAATTGCATAATTATAATTATTGAATTAAATCGCTTTAAAAATTGGAAAATAGTGGAATCTTAGCCTCGGTTTTCTCTCAACCTTGTTATCAATTTTATTTGAGTTTTGCTATTTTTAGTCTTAGAAATTAGGTTTAAATCCAAATCTTCATAAGTCTTGAACGAACTTATTAACCACTGTCTACAAAACCCATAAGTAGTGTTTGGCATTACCCTCAGAATCTTAAAATTATATATATATATAATTTTAGCATTAAAAAAAAGTGGGTTCATAAATCCCTTGATAAGTTTCCTAGCAAATCTTAGGGGGGAGAGGTCGGACTCCATATGGAGGATTTGCTGGAAAAGTGATTCCCGTCGAAAACGTGATTCTAGGGGATTTGGGCAACCAAATTTACCGAGGGAAATGTAATTCTACCAAATCCCCTAGACCCGTAAATATCATCTTTAAAATTCTGCATCCAACCCCACAATCAGAAAATTTATGCAATGAAATTTTAAAAAAATAAGATATAGAAATACCTGCTCATTGCTTCCAGCATTGCCAACATGTGTTTCCTTTGTGTCTTGTAATCCTTAATTGGTCATGTTCATTAACCCCTGTTATGATACCCATAGTGTCTTCACTTCTTGGTCTTACTACCTCTTGCATTAATTAACATTATTGGATCTATAATATTTGTACGGCTAGATTCACCCAGGGATAATTGAGGAGCTGAATTTTTGTGTGAAAGATTTTGATTGGGAATATCCGGTCTTTTGAAAAATCTGTGGAGAATATTAATCTCTTCCTTTAAACGATTAGCAATGATTGAGCTTTCTCATGATTTAATACATAGCATTAAGGACATATTCTAAATGGTTGATTCAGATAATGGAAAATAATTTTAACTTCAGTATCATTCAACCTTTATACTTGTATAACTCTTCTCCATGGGGTGTTAACTGACATTTGAGGAGGATTTCAAGAGCTTTAGTTGAAAGTTGAGCTAAAGTTTGAATTCTAGAGCTTTTAGCCCCCAACCAATAAGAATCAAAGGTTTCTATTGTATTTTGTAGTTTTGGCTACACATAAAGCATCTAAGGTACCATAAAAAAAACACCAAAGGTGATGATTACCCATTGCTCCACCATCTAAAAGCTAATCTCCAAGCCCTAAAAGTTATCAAAAAGAATAAAAATAAAAAAGTCTTCAAGCCATAATTATTTTTTATTCCCTACTGTGATTACCCATTGCTCTACCGTTTAAAAGATAATATCCAATCTCTTATTTTCTTCTCTTCCCTCATAATTTATTTGAATTCACCGTGAGAGACAAAATATGGAGTTATACCGAAGAAGGGAAAGATACTTGGTAAAATGTCGATGCTTATGGATGATCATGCTATATCAAAATCTCAACCTTCATCGACTAGAGGTCGTAAAGCTCTATACCTGGATGGTTGTCAAGGATATATTTTTTTTTCTTCCGTTCAAGCCTTTATTCCAAAATAGTAAGCCGTCATTTCATCATGGAAAAACAATTATAAGTTTTAAATATAAGTACAACACTTAAGGAGTTGGACCGTGAATTGCAAATATAATTACACTGTTGATAATTTTAATGGAAAAAATGGCGTTAACACGAAAAGGTGGCTAATGGTCCAAAATGTTTGAAGTCACACAACTCTTGTGGTAATCCCGCATTCTCAGGTAAATCTCTTAATTTGTAAACTATCGTCTTAGCATTTGCAACTTATTTTTATTTGATATCTTTCTATACTTTGTTCTCTTATATCCTTAATACTTCTACCAGAATAAAGACTATATCACCAGTACTCGTAATAACAAAAAATGTTTTGGTATTGTACATTCAATTAAATATTATTACATTCGTTATTTTAATCTTTTCGTACGTTTTAACCAACTTGGTATTGTTGTGTTGGCAATTGATGTGTTAAAATTTGGTACCTAAATAATTTTAATGCAAATGACAGGTTTGGTGTACGACCACTAGGGATTGGCTGAGTGGGAAGACCACGAGGAGGTTTAATGGCAGAAGGGGCATTTGATATATCATCGATTGGTGCACTTAGATATACATATTATATTTATCAATGCAAAATTATGTGTCAAAATTTCTTACATATATTATAATAAATTACTTCGACTATAAAATCAAATTCCAATAGTCATAATTTCAAAGTTTTGAAACATCATAGTAATAGGACTGACCATGAAAACTACAGCCAGTTGAGTGAAGCATTGGCGGGAATGACCATATATGGATAACTTTGACTCTTAAGGTGATGCGAAATCTCATCTCAAAATATATTTGTATTCATTTTGGTTAAAACAATCTCATTTTAAGTTGTATTCACCAAACTATCCATTGCCCTTCTAGTCTGATATTTATTAGCAAATATCACTGCAATTGGCATTTGCATTAGTAATTCCCGACTGACACCGAAGAAAGTTGTTTAAATATAATTACATCACAGTACTCTATGAAGTTGACCCATTGAAACAACTCATGTAATTCTTTTGTTCCATTATATCAGACATGTTTTACGTTGCAGACTGTTGATAAATTGGTGCAATCAAATAACTCAAATATTATATTATTGTCATAGAAAGTTGAAGTTCTCGAGAGTACTGTAAAGAGAGGAGATACTGCTAACATAATAGTGATCCAAAATCAATTCTTCAAGGACGTGTGATTTTGAAAAGAGTTATTTATTCCTACATTCATTGCTAAAATTAAAGTTGACCCACTGCAACGGCTCATGCAATGCTTTTGTGCCATTATGTCAGTTATGTTCTGCGATGGAGACTACTGATAAATTGGTGCAATATAACACAACTTAAATTAAATTTTTGTAGAAGAAAGTTGAAGTTCTTGAGAGTGTTGTAAAAAGAGGAGATATTACTGTGAAGTCAGCTAAATTTATACATGATAAACATGGCAATTAATGTTCTTCTGAAGGGAATTAACTATAAGTATGATTTGGGTCTTATGAAATGATGATTATACAATTTTGTATACCTTGCCTTATTTGGAGCACAATTCTTAGCGTGTGGTTGATTCTTTGTGTCAGTAAAGATAAAGGTTGAATAATGATCTACAAATGCGAGATAGATTTAAATGGTAAGATGTTTAATTTATTTTCTTATTTCTCTTGAATATACGACTAGTATACACTACATGAAATCAGGGATTTTGTAACATAACGTTAATATTACAATATATATATTATAACACTGGTAAATCGTTGGAAAAGTGTCGTTATATTTAATGTTATAATAATACGTTAACGGTAACAAATGTTACAATAAATATTAATTAATTAATGGTTACATCCGTTGGAGAAAATAGAGTAACAGATGTCCATTCAACACAAAATTAATTTGCTGACATGTTGTTGTAACAGATAACCGTTACTCCCTTATATCGTAACAGTTCGGCGTAATAGTTAATGTAACTGTGATATTTGTTTGTAAAGATAGAAATAATGCCAGTTGTCCTACTTTGTAACCACTTTATCAACGATTAATTGATGTTGTTTAGATGATTGTAACAGTTCGGCGTAACAGTTAAAGTAACAGTGACTTTGTTTGTAACGGTTGATTATCTGCAAGTTGTCCTTATTTTTAACGGTTGTACCAACGACTGACAGACGTTGTTAGTTGATTGTAAAAATTTCGCTGTAACAACTATCATAACGATATAATTCGTAACATCTGACGTGTACGATTGTGGTTCACCACGTGTCAATCAGCTGTACCATGTGATGTAACGCCTTAAACCGTTGAGGATTGACTGTAACAATAAGGAATTTTCCAGGTGTCCATAATCAATAACAGATTTTATAACATTGATTCAATATCGATAAAAAATATAGTTTTTTTTTTTATAAAAAATAACGTTATTAATTATGTGTTAAAACTAAGCTACCATATTTAGACCTTGCAGTGCAATTCATTCCTGAACCTGCATTGCATTTCATTTCTGAACTTGCAATGCAATTCATTTCTGAACCTGCATTGTATTTCATTTCTGAACCTGCAATGCAATTTATTTCTGAACCTACAATACTGAATCTAAAACCCATAATTCATTCTCATTCGGCAATACATAAATTCTCATTCTAGCAACACAAGCAATTCATTTCATTCATTTATTAATTCTGGAATCCATACAACAACCAATTAAACCAAAGTTTGTTTTATCATTCATTCACATACTTAAGTATATTTGTGTGTAGTTTTTACATTGAAAGAACTGCTTAAGGCAAAAAACATACATGGTTCCCTATGTTATAAGCAAATGACAAGGTTGTGTGTTTCAACAGTTTCTAATATAAGCAAGTGTTGTTTTGCATTATACCTTGGCCTATAAAAAGTTGATCATCCGCCAAAAGAAGTCGTCCATTGACATCAGAGTATCCTTAACCAACTCTTGACATCAACTATTGCCATCAATTCCAGTATCCCGACAAACAACAAGGATGGTAGTAAGAACAAACTCACAATTTTACTACAAGCAAAAGTAACAATCAATATCACGACATATGAAAAGTAGTGAATTTTAGTAAGATATATACCTCTATAAAAGAAAATATGGTTATGTTGATTTAAGTTGCATCTTGGCTCAGATGCGATACTTCTGCAAATAATGAAACAAAAAAATCAAATTAGGAACAAATTTCGTACAAGAGACAAAGATTCATTCAGTAATTTGGGAAATTCATTTACATGTTCATTGTCATTCTGGAATTCATACATTCTTATTGTTGAATATCAATATTTATTTATTCTGGATCTCATACAAAAGCCATTCAATCACAATAATTTGAACATTGACAACCTAAGTATCAAAAGTTTATATTTGACAGAATTGTGACTGGTAATTTACAAATATGGTTCATATGAAAAAGAATGAACAAATGTAGTAAGAGTTTACTCACCAATAGAATTAGAGAGGAGAATGTTCTACTTCTCGCTTGTGCTACTTATGAAGCTCCGAAGGACCAACACTATCAATGTATTGGTGCACATCCACAACAACATTTCTCTATCAAGGTGCTGCAACGCTATACAAGAGAAATAATGAACTTAATTCAAAAAACTTGATCTTGGTTACAAGTCTATTCCTTCACTTGTACAACTTTACAAAGCCAACATTGTCTCGCTTTTTTATCCAGCTTCAGGTGTTTGCATCAATGAATCCTCGAAAAACAAAGAGGATGGTAGTATGAGTCAACCAAATTTTTATTAAGGGAAGGAGACCATAATAATGATAGGTAATGCAAGAAACTCTAATGTGTTAAGAGTTTACTCACCAACTGGAATTAAGGAGGTTACTTGTCAGGTTTGCTGCATCGATCTCCATAAGGTATTAATGTTTTATATAAAAAGAAACAACTCACATGAATAGAGTTTTCCGAAAACTTAATAAGTAATATGTTTTTCTCTACGAAAACTCTATGATGCATGTGAGTTGTTTCTTTTCGCATAAAACTGAATATCTTGTTCGCATGTGAGTTATTTCTTTTCGCATAGAACTGAATATCTTATTCGTTTATTGTTGTATACCTATCCTGCAAGTCATGTTCAAGAACTTAAGAATAGAATCATTTCAACAAACTTCATTATTGAATAAGTATGAATTTATTCCTGATCTTGAACAGACTTACAAGAAAAACATAATCATATCTTGTTCTTCTGCACTTCAGATGGTACTGCGACACTACCACATCTACATCTTCAAGTCTTCCATCAATGATCCTCAGAAAACAAAAAAAGAATGGTAATAAGTGAGTATATCAATCAGGAGAAAATAATGATAACAATGGAAACTAATGATTATAAGAGTTTAGTCACCATTGGAATTAGAGAGGAGAACGTATTAGTCATCAGGTTAGATGCATCGATCTCCTTCATTTATAGCAAACCTAGCGACTAATACGTCTCCACTCTGAAAACTCTATGGTGGTAAGTTGTACCTTTTAGCAGGAATCATGTAAAACACATATTTGAAGAGATCATAATAGGTGAGTAAACAAACCTGAGATTACAATCACTTGGAAACTTTCTCCACGGTAGGTATTCTTCAGCTTTAGGACTTTGCATCAGTGAATCCTCATAAAACAAAAAGAGAGCGGTAGTCAGTAAGTGTATCAACCAAGAGTAACTAATGATAACAAGGGAAACTAATTATTATACGAGTTTACCCACCAATGGAATCATAGAGAAGAATGTCTTAGTTGTAAGGTTTGCTGCATCGATCTTCTTCATTTACAACAAACCTAACGTTGTATCCTTTGTCAGGAATCATGTAAAAAACATACTTGAAGAGATCATAATAGGTAACAAAACAAACCTAAGATTAAAAAGGAAACCTGCAGCAGCCTCGTGTTCATGGGAATGGCTAGAATCATAGATAAAAGATACAACCCATATCGATGTAGGTATATACCTATCCTATACGAATCTCTAAGGGTTGGAATAAATTCATTTTGACAGAGTTGATTTAGGATAATAATGAATTTATTCGAAAGATTAAACAGATTTGCAGGACCAATACTATCCATATGAGAAACCAAACAACAAATCACATATAAGAAATGTAGTACAAAACAAACTATTGAAAGAAAATGCTATGCAAGAAAAATCAATAAGCTTTAAATGTAAATCATAAGTCTATTGAAAGAAATTACTACCAAAAAAATCATAAATCTAGAGAAGCAATCTAATGAAAGATATTACATCTAAATAAACATATGTCAGTAGTCAGTAGGATTAAACAAACCCTAATTGTGTCTGACATGCAGAAAGTTCAAACCCTTATTTGGGTTGTGATCTATTGAAAGTGATTACAACAACCAAAAAAAATAAGAATGTAAAATATTAAACAAAAGCATATAAAGAATCTAGATTATAACAAACTATTGAAAGATAAGGCAAACCACTAAAAAATAATAAACCTTAAATGTAAAGCATTAATCTATTGAAAGAGATTACAACCACACAAACCAAAAATATAGAGCAGTAATCTATTGAAAGAGATTATATCTAAACAAACCTACATCAGTAGCAGTAAACAAACACTAAAGACCCACAAAAGTATAGATGTATCTTGGTTACAGATAGTTGAAAACCCTTATTTAGGTTGTAATCTATTGAAAGAGATTACAACAACCAAAATAAAAATGAATGTAAAGCAGTAAACAACAACAAAAAAACACCCATTAGTGAATTAAACAAAAAAACCCAAATAATTGTTGAAATTTATTGAAATTACAACCACGAAAGCCCCCCGTTATTTTAAAGCAAAAAGAACAAATATAAAATATACCAGTGATCATACAGATCTAAACTTTTGTTTAAACCCTAAACCAAAAAAATAAACAATTTTTTTAGATCTATTCGTAGATAAAATCTACAGATAATACCTCTTGAGAACGAATGAGATACATGAATATATGCGAGTGAAGGGGTATTAGAGAAGTAAGAAGTATGAGTGAAGATGGTGCGGGAAGATGGGGATAATGGAGGAAAAAAGGTCTGAGTTCTTCATCTCACTATCTTAATGCTGAGGGAGGAGAGTTGAAATTATTGACTCAAATTTGAGAGGAGGGACTTGAAATTTAAGAGGGAAATCATAAAGAGTTTCAAATTTGTGATGGGATCGATATCAAAAAGAGTTATTATAGTGGGAAACGAAATTTGAGAGCCAAAAATTTCAGACAAGAGAGAAGGGTACCATAATTGAGGAGAGATTTGTTTTTTCTCTTAAAATATCTAGGTTAAATTCGTCCGGATCGAGGTCAAATGTTTTGGTCAAGTTGGCCAAATTTGTAGTCAAAACACACAATTGGGTAGAATTTGGGTCATGGGATTAAAACAACACGAGGCATACTCCAAGTTATTACCAGATATAATAGACATTTGGTGTACATTCTGATGAACCGGAGATGTAAAATACAAGATTCTATAGTTTTTCGGTGGATTTAGGGATCTGGTATTGAGATACTTGGGCTGTTCCAAGTTATTACTAGAGTTCATAGACCTTTGGTGTAGATTCCGATGAACTGGATATGTATCAAATCAGATTCTATGGTTCTCCGGTGGATTTAGGGATCTGGTATGGAAATACCTGGGCTGTGCCAGGTTATTACTAGAGATCATAGACCTTTGGGGTACATTCCGATGAAATGGAGATGTATCATACCATATTTTATGGTTCTCCGGTGGATTTAGGGATCTGGTATGGGGATACTAGTTATTTACTAGGTTATTACTAGAGATCATAGACTTTTGGTGTACATTCCGATGAACTGGAGATATATCATACCAGATTATGTGGTTCTTCGGTGGATTTAGGGATCTAGTATGGGGATACTACTTATGTGCCAGGTTATTACTAGAGATAATTAACCTTTGGTGTATATTTCGATGAACTGGAGATGTATCATGCCAGATTCTATGGTTCTTCGGTGGATTTAGGGATCTGGTATGGGGATACTGGTTACGTACCAGGTTATTACTAGAGATCATAGTACTTTGGTGGACATTTCGATGAACTGGAGATACTAGTTATGTATTAGGTGATTACTAGAGATCATAGACCTTTGGTGTACATTCTGATGAACTGGAGACGTATCATATCAGGTTCTGTGGTTCTCTGGTGGATTTAAGGATCTGGTATGGAGATAATTGGGCTGTGCTAGGTTATTACTAGAGACCATAGACCTTTGTGTACATTCCGTTGAACTAGAGATGTATCATATAAGATTTTATGGTTCTCCGATGGATTTAAGAACCTGGTTTGGGGATACTAGTTATGTACCAGGTTTTTACTAGAGATCATAAACCTTTGGTGTACATTCCGATGATCTGGAGATGTATCATACCAGATTATATGGTTCTTCGGTGGATTTAGGTATCTGG